>MKEJ01029679.1:0-18309 GCA_001753735.1 Embelia ribes
ATATATAATCATAATTTAATCATGTAAATACATAAAAATAAAGAATTTATTTCATCCAAAGGTCTGACTCTTAATACTACATATATCTTGCCCTCCCTTGACAAAAATCCTGCGTCCGCCACTGGGTGCCCCCAACCTCCATTTTTTTTTTTTTTTTTACAGATTGTATGTATAAAATTTGGAACTTCCCTAAGTGGCCCGATATGCCCCCCCTAGATAAAGAGAAGGAAAGCTCGAAAATAGAGCAAAAGGACTCGACCCGCTAACCAAAAAATTTGGTTCCGCTGCTGCACGCCAATATTTGTCAATAGTTTATGAAAAGAATTTGAATATAGTATAATAAAATTTAAAGTATGTTTTCGCTTAATTTGAACTATGTTTTTATTGTTTTTTGTTTGAAAAACAAATAATTTAGTAGAGAACTTGTGAATAGTATATTTTTTGACTAAAAAAATGTGATGTAGCAATTTTCCCAACCTTTATGGAAAGGGAAACTCTGCCGTGAAAATTTTCTTTTCCGATTTCTCAAATGATAAATTAGATGAGAGGGTAAGGCGGGTGGGAAAGCTCTTACATTTTTGCAGCTAAGCTCAGGAGTGTTACTGTCCGGTAATTTTTAGTGTATGTTTTCCAAATGCATACATATTGCGAATTGAAGAGAAGATGATTGGGTAGAATGAGGAGTCTCCAATGTGTCGAGGATAAGATTAGGTTGAGTGTATGAGATGTGCCGAGGCTTTGAGGATAAGTGAAGCTATGCTGTTGACTGGGGTTGAGAACAGACTCCCGAGGTATGTTGTCCCAAGGCTCCGAGAGGTACCTGCAAATGTGGGCAGAGGTTCCCGGAGAGTTTCCGATGCTCAAGTATAGTGAGGTCAAGGGATAATGTACAATGTACTAAAAGAAGTATTTAATTGAATATTAAATGTAGAGAGAGAAAATGAACTGTCTTTTCAGCGGACAAGTGACAATACATTGTTCCAGTTGGCTGTGTGTACAATTGTCAGGAAAATAACATGATTTGTCCTTGAATTCCTCTCTTATTCTGGTGCATAGCCAATAGATTGCCCAATTAATCCCTTTTGTATGTAGCTTGTACATCTGCATACTCATCATCAATTTAATTATGTGTAACTATGACTAATTCTTAGATTTTTGCTGGTTTTTTGAAGTTCATTTGTCATAGATGCAAATTTTATGTGGTAGTTGTAGTTGTGTAGCTAAGAATCAAAAAAGAAAATAAAAAGAGAAATGTGTTTATTGCTTATTTTTATGGGTCAGACGCAAATATATGTGATGTTTTCTTTCATTTGTAGAGGTAAGGATAGGATTGCCAGCGAATGATAATTCTTAGTGCGTGCATAAAAGATGCGTATATTATGAGATTTAGTCTTACCTATGTAGATAAGCACTTAATTCCTATTTTCTGTTTGTTCTTTCAAATTTCATTTGGCACAGTGGCAAATTCATTGTCATATTTGGTTGCATACAGTGGTGTAAATGAGCCGAGCCGAGCCGAGTCTGGTGTTCTACTGTCTCAGTTCGTTTGCTCACTTGTTGGGCTTGTGTTCGGCATGAGCCCCCACCTTCCAGCTTGAGCTCGGGCTCGTCATAGATTCCCGAGCTCATTCTCTTTTTCTGTACGACTAATTAAATTATTAAAATCTTAAAAAAAAGGCTACTGGTGATGCAACTCATTTCCAGGCTGAACGTGCATAGGTTATAATCTCATTCACTCTCTAGGTAGATGTTTAGATTTTAGAAAGAATAACTAATGAGGAAACTCTACTGTTCTAGATGTGGGAACTCTTTTTCACTCTTTTGCTTCAGTCGCTTGCTAATGGCTGCTTTTGATTAGTAAGATTCATTGGAAAAAGTTTTATGTTAATGTTTGTTCAAGCTTCCAAGAGTGATCATATCCGACATGTTAAGCAATGATATCTGAAAGATAGCATGTCAAAATTCACACACACACACACACACACATATAACTAGAGATTTAAAGTTTACGAGCCGGGCTGCACAAAGATCGGGCAGGACTCATTTAAATAAATGAGCTTTAAAAGCAGGCTCGTACTCGTCTCATTAAGTAGACAAACAGAAATCTAGCCTAGCCTTAACGAGTTGTTCGCAAGAGGCTCTTCAACAATGCTGTTTATTGACACCCCTAAGTGCATGTATGTAGCTAAGGAAACATTCTCTTGTCAAATATCCTCACATGCGAAAAAAGGAGAGAAGAAGCTAAGCACACAATTGTTAGATTCTTTCTGGTTCTTCATAATTCATTTCGTTACAGATACACACTTATCTGATATTTGCTCACATTTATGTAGCCAAGCACATGATTATTAGATTTCTGCTGATTCTTCAAAGTTCATTTGTCTCAGATGGAAATTATTGTGATAATTATTTTTCACTTGTGTGTTGCTAACGATTGCCCTATTTTGCTGATTTTGCATAGGTCATTCTTTAAAGAGTCAAACATGCAAACTTATATGATATTTACTTGCATTTATGTAGCCTAGGCCCTATCGCTGAAATGTTAATTGAGTGCTAAACTGCTGATCCCTTTTATTCATCAATGATCGCAATATATGTTATTTACTCACATTCATGTAGCTTAGAACTCAACTGTTAGATTTCTTCTGGTATAGGGTATTCACAAAGGCAATGGAAAAGAAGATAGAGTATATGGGTCACTGTTAAATTATTGCGAAAATAGGCTGTAGTTCACAGCTTCCAGAAGCTAATTTATTTGATTTTTATAAAATTTATGTGATATCTACTTATTTTTATGTGGCTAAGTGCATGGATGTAAGACTTCTGCTGGTACTTCGTAGTTCATGCATCACAAATGCAAACTTATGTGATATTTATTTGCAATTATGTATTGAAGTACTCAAGTTCTAGGTTTTTGCTGGTTTTCGAACTTGTTGAAGATTAGAGAAAGGAGGAAAGAAAGATTTGGGGGAAATTGTAAAAATTTGGTCACTTTGATTTGTTCAGTTTCCTAATAAAAGTACTTGTGATGTAGAATATTAATTGAATTAAATTAGAAGCATTGAACTTATTAATGTCTTTTCATGCTGTCTTTGTCTTTTCAATTTTTTACTTTTGGCTTTTCATTTAGAAATCCATCTTTTAGTTGTAGCCTATAAAGGCTTAGTTTTATATTTTGTAATTAGATTTTAAAGTCTATGGAAATATGGAACAGCGGTTGTTCTTGTTTGAGAGGGTGTGGAACTCTTTCATAGAAATTGGGTGTGGGACTCCATTTCGCCAATCCTGTGGAAGGATTGTTCATCTTTTGTTCGTTTTTGTTGAAACGTCCTACATCAAGTAGTGTTATGAACACTTTTCTGTAATATTTGCTTACATGTATGTAGCTAAATACTACACAATATTGAGGTTTTTTCATAGAAAAGAGGAGAGAGTGATTTACTTTTTTGGTAGATGTTACTCGTAGAATATAGCCCAACTTAACAAAATCCCACACCACCTAATGTTGAGAAACCATCCTCGAGAATGCCTACAAATGCAAAGCCGCAAGCAACATTACAGCATACCTAAATGAAATATATACGTTCAGTTGGGCAAAATAATGAGACAAAGGTCACTTATATATGTTCTGTTTTTGTAAAGAGGTTCTATTCCTTATACTTGCTTGCTTCATTTGCTTCGATTTTTAGAAATTGGGAAATCACACAAGGGGTGGAAGAGTAATTGTGTATTTGCTTTTGTTTTTGTGAGAAAAGACATGATATTCCACCTCCGATCAATTGGGGCATCCGCATAGTCCCTGAGAAGAAGGCTTTTGTTATCGAACGATTCGGGAAATATGTAAAGACCCTCACTCCTGGTATTCACCTGCTCATTCCATTGGTTGATCGCATTGCATATGTGCATTCGCTCAAGGAAGAGGCGATTCCAATTCCAGACCAATCTGCCATAACCAAAGATAACGTCAGCATCATAATTGATGGAGTTCTCTACGTCAAGGTACCAGGAAGCTTATTCTCATTAGATTTGCTGAATTTTTTTTATTGTTTGATAGTAGATAGTTACCTGGTGAGTATTGCAGATTGTAGATCCTCGTCTTGCCTCATATGGCGTTGAGAACCCCCTATATGCGGTAATGCAGCTTGCTCAGACCACAATGCGCAGTGAGATTGGAAAAATCACCTTGGACAAGACATTTGAGGAAAGAGACACCCTTAATGAAAAGATAGTGGTGAGATGTTATTGTTTATGCGGTTTTTACACATTTGCTTTACTCCCTACTGTCTCTAAACTATTGCAGTAGTTGTCCATAATTGACCTGGTATTCTAACTCTTTAGGGATACTCTTTTTAATCGAGTTATTCAGAGTCTTAAATTTTTAAGGATGGATGAATACACAATCTATTTGTAGCTTAACAACTGAAAGTATAACTTTACTTTTGGGTTCTTTTTTTCCTTCGGTTCTTTTGAGTCCAAGTACGAGCATAAAGGGACAAAATCCTCTTATGTTCAGAATTATAGAATTATTGATTGACAGCAAGAAAGACATGAAAATTATAAAATTATGGTAAGTATGCGGTTTTATCGTCAAATTGAAAACGAGATGCTCTTTAACTGATTACGTTGTAGCTTGCTAACTGTGAGAGGGTAACTAACTACACACAATATTATTCAGACTTCTTGCCTAATGGATTACATGCAATCTTCTTGCAGAAAGGATTGACTATGATTTTTAGGTTTTGAGAAGCATCTTTTAGGCTATTTAGTTTTGGATATTGCATCTTCCCAGTTGCTTGGGTGCCAACTGCCCAGTCGAAACTTTGGGTGACGAACAAGTTCGAGCATGCACGTAGAAGTTGAAAAAGGAGATTGGTTTCCATCTCTACTATTAATTTAAAAATTGAACACAAAATTAACTGTTGTTCCTATGTCAATGGTTTGAAGTGATCCCAAATATGAGTATGATAAAGAAATTTTTTTTTGTTTTTGATTTTTCTTTTGGTGGTTATGCTTATGCCATGTTCGAAAACAGATACATTTAGCTCACACTCAAGTTTGAGTACACATAGATGAAAGGGGTTAAAACCTTAGAGGGCAACATACATCATACATACAAGATGGCCAATTAAACTTCAAATTTGGATCCCTTATCTTAAATAAAAAGAACAATAGGGTTCCTGTTTGAAGTCAACTTTTGACTTCCGTTGGCCAAGCAATACGAAGTTGTTTGTGTTTGTCAGAACTGGTAGATAGTTTTCAAGCTAATCCATGAGCTCTTAACATTGACATCTTAATTAGGTCACCGTCAGTTTCTTTTTGTGCCAGAATGTACAATTCAATTCTTCTACAGCTACCTCAATATTTTTTTCGTCTTTACTCTGAACCCATTTTTGGTGGTCAACGTACTTTTTGAATGTTTTCTTGATAATTTTTCACATTATTCTCTTCAATTAAATGTTGGCATCTTTTATGTAGACCACAAAAAAGGGAAAAGAAATAAGGATGCTATATTCAGAATTTATACAGCTACGATGTCATTCCCCCTTATTCAGATATGATTTTAAAACTGCAGTTTTTATTGTAGTTGTCTATCAATGACGCCGCAAATGATTGGGGCTTAAAGTGTCTCCGATATGAAATAAGTGAGTTCTTTTTTAATCTTTTTAACTTTCTTCTTTGTTTGCTTATTTCTTGTAACTAAGTTTGCGATTCGTGTTCACATTTTCTTCTTAAGGGGATATATCTCCTCCTCGTGGAGTTAAGGTGGCTATGGAGATGCAGGCAGAAGCTGAACGCAAAAAGAGAGCTCAGATTCTCGAGTCGGAAGGTAATTGAGGTTTTATTTTGGATTGAGCTATATTTTTTTGTAAATCGATATGTTTTTTTGTTATTTTTGTTTATGGTAGCTAAAAATTAGACGTAGTAATATATATGGAAAATAATTTCACCATCTTTAAATCCTGTTTAAAGGAAGCACCATCTGTATCTCCTTTTTCTCAATCCCATTTATCTCTGCCTATTTACCTTCTTTCTTTTTTTTGTGTTTTTGTTTAGCAACTGGCTCTTTAACAGGGCCAGAAAGCATGAATACAATAAGTAATGTTATAATATCATTCTGACCAAATGTAAATTAACTAGGAAGTTGGATTTGATTGTTACCATGTTAAAACGGAAAATCGGGAAGACATTGTGATCTCTAAAAATATATTAGATGTTGATTAGTTAATTTGGTCGTAATAGTCATTTGTATGTATCCTATTCTTTATTTTCTCTACATAGCTTTGTATTTCTTCTTTGTACAAGTTATCATTAATTCAAACTAGAGATCAAAGGTGGTCAGAGAAGTGCTATGTACATGCATGAAGATCATGAAGGTAGGCAAAACAAAAGCGCACTTAAAAATGTTGAAGTAAGAAATTAGGGAAAATGTCGTGTGTTAGGAAAACCCTACATGCACAAGCCTTTATTTATAACAATCAAAAATTACAATGAAGTCTGGAACTTAACAATAAATAACTTAAACACAACATCGGCACTAATAATGCTAAACTAGTAAGTCCAACTATTCTAACACTCCCCTTAAGCTGGAGCATATAAATAAAAAATGCCTAGCTTGGAACACAAGGTTTGAAAGGAAGTCCGTAACAAACGCATAGTTAAAATATCTCCCAGTTGAGAATCCGATCGCACATAAGGAGTACAAATATCCTTTCAAAGTATCAAGTCACGGATGAAATGACAATTGCTGTTAATATGCTTAGTCCGTTCATAGAACACCGGATTACTAACTATAAAGATAGTTGCCTGATTATCACAGAACATACACATTGGACCATGGACAGGCACACCAAAATCACAAAGAAGAGATCGAATCCATAACATCTCGGAAGCAGTATGAGCCATAGCGCGATATTCGGCCTCAGCACTAGAGCGAGCCACAACATGTTTTTTATTGCACCAAGTAACTAGATTAGAACCAACAAAAGTGGAATATCCAGAAGTAGAACGCCTATATGAGTGATCCCCAGCCCAATCGGCATCACTAAACCCAATAATCGATAAAGACGAAAATCGGCGATAGAGTAAACCACGACCAGGAGCGCCTTTTAAATAATGCAAAATTCGACAAACGGCTTCAAAGTGAGGGTAACGTGGAGCATGAATGAACTTACCAATCACACCCACAACATAAGTGATATCTGGGCGAGTGGCAGTGAGGTATATAAGCTTACCAACAAGACGACGATAACAACCAACATCGGGAAATAAAGCACCAATTTTTGTATCAACAGAAGAATCCATAGGTGTATTAGCCGGATGAGAACCTAAGAAATCGGTCGCAGATAAAAGATCTAAAAGATACTTCCTTTGTGGGAGAGACAACCCTTGAGGCTTGAGCAAATCGAGCATCCTCAATTCCAAGAAAATACTGAAGAGAACCCAAGTCCTTTGTACGAAACTTTTGCCCTAAATATTGTTTCAGGTCAACAATACCGTAGGCATTATTACCAGAAATGATAATATCATCTATGTATACAATGAGAACAATAATATCCAATGAAGTTTGACGAATAAACACCGAATGATCAGAACTAGATCGGCAAAAACCATAAGCACAGACTACTGTGCTGAGGTGATCAAACCATGCACGAGGAGATTGTTTCAACCAGTATATAGCACGACGAAGTCGACAAACAAGATGCTTATATCCAAAAGTAACATAGCCAGGACATTGATCTATTTACACATCTTTTTGAAGTTCACCATGTAGAAAGGCATTTTTAATGGCAAGTTGATATAATGGCAAAGAACAACTAATAACAACAAGAAGAAGAATTCGAGCTGAATTGAGACGGGCAACAGGGGAAAAGGTCTCCATAAAATCTACACCATTTGTTTGAGTATAACCTTTTGCAACTAAACGAGCTTTCAGCCTATCAATAGAGTCATTTGGCTAATATTTAATTGTATAGACCCAAAGGCAACCAACTGTTTTCTTTCTATGTCGTAAGGTCATAAGCTCACAAGCCTGATTATGTTAAGTGCACTTATTTCCTCATACAGACAAAGACAATGCCTCTTTATATGATGTTGGAACAGAAATAGATGACAAAACACAAACAAAGGAATGCAAACACGAATAAGTACAATAATAGGAAACAAAATTAGCGATGGGATATTAGGTACAAGTATGCTTACCTTACCATAAAGCAATAGGTTGATCATCAGAACTAGATGCAACCGCGGGAATACTAGGATCCTCGTACTCCTAAGATATTGTAGCCGGTTCATAAGAATAGACATTACGGTGTCAAGATCTATCATACAATTCAAAGGTGGTGGAGAAGGATTATCTACCGAAATAGAGTTGTCCTCCACTGGCGTGGGTACAACATTGATTTCAGAACTTAATGATATAAAAAAAGGAATGGACTCCCCCTTACGGCGAGAAGGACTAGAAGACAATTTGACATCAATAGTAGAAAGAAGTTAGGGGTAAGATGGGTACCTGCACTAGTAAAGAACGAAGTAGATTCAAAAAAGGTAAAGTCAACATTTAAAAAATATTGACGAAATGGGGATGGTAACAATGATAGCCTTTTTTAGTAGGAGAGCATCCAAGAAATACACACTTCCGAGCATGAGTGGAAAGTTTATCTTATCCCGAATCAATAATATGAACGAAGGCGATGCATCCATAGATATGAGGAGGCAAAGAAAATGGGTCAATCTTAGGATAAAGGAAAGAGAAGGGATAATGTTTACCTAGAACCACAGAAGGCATACGATTTATAAGATGGCAAGTAGTTAAAACTGTATCACCCCTGAAATGCTTAGGTACCGGCAAGTTACATAATAAGATACAAGTAACATCCAACAAATGCCGATATTTGCACATTGCAATACCATTCTGTTATGATGTACCTGCACAACTAGTTTGATGAATAATTTCACACTCACAAAATAATTCCATAATAGATTGCACATATTCTAACGCATTGTCAAAACAAAAAATTGTAATACGTTTGTCAATTTGAGTACATATTTTATTATAAAAGCGAGACATAATAGATGGTAATTTGGACCGTTTCTTCATTAAAAATAACCAAGCCATATAGGAAAAATCATCCACAAAGATAACAAAATACTGAAACCCATTATAAGCAGTAGTACGAGAAGGACCCTAAATGTCTGAATGAATAAGATCAAAAGACTCAGTTTGCCTACGAAGACCAAGACTAGGAAATGAACTATGACGGTTCTTCCCAAGTTTACAAACTTCATACTCTAAACGAGATAAACGATTCAATGTAGGAATAACTAATTCAAGTTTTGCCATAGAAGGGTGACCAAGATGAAAATGACATTGAAGTGGAGAAACGGTAGCACTTAGTGTTAATGTAGGTAAAGCAATAAAGCTATCAGGATTTAAATAGTAAAGTCTATCTTTCTCATGCCCCAAACCAATCGTCTTCTTCATCTTGAGGTCCTGAAAAATACAAGATTAGGGGAGAAAACGTTACTGAACATTGTAAAGCTTTAGTCTTGACTAATAGAAAGTAAATTGAATAGAAAATTAGGCACATAAAGGCTGTGAAGCAAAAAATGAGAATATGGGGGTGAAACATAGGACGAGAAGAACCATTAGCTAAAATAATATGATGATAATTCAAATTCAAATTAGAGAAGAGTGATAAGTTACCCGACATGTAAAAGCTAATACCTGGATCTATAAGCTAAGAAGAAGGCGAAGAGGCAACGCATGCAACATTACCTAAATTAGCTAATATAACTATGGAGCCAGGCGTATAAAAGGACAGTAATGTCTGGATAAGCTCACTTAGCTGAGTGGAGAGTGCACCATAATATTTAAAACCAGATGGAGTAGACGGATTAAAGACATGTTGAACATAATCTGGTTTACCATACTTTTGCCAACAATAAGGTTCAGTATAGTTAGTACCCTGACTAAAATCACACTTTTTATCTCCACGACCCTGGGTCCGATTACCCTTTCGAGAATCACCACGAAAGACATGACCACCACAAAAATTTCCACTACCAGCTTGATTAGCAACCAAAGTGGAAGTCTTAGTAGTAGGCTTATGAGAAATATGCCCTGGATTATGTTAGCCTAGTGATGATCACGATTATTGATAATCGGCATTAGTCATAATAGGTAAAATCTTACTAGCAAGAATCTGATCTTTAAGCCCTATAAGATTATAATCAAGTCCTGCAAATAAGGATGCAGCCATAAAATCTTCCTATTGTCTCTTTTGTTGAGTCAAATCTGTAGTAAGAGGGTGATATTGTAGTAATTGGTCCTAATAGCCCTTAAAAGTATTGTAATAGACAGATAGAGACTAACCATTCTGCTTTGCAGTAAAAATTTTCTTATAAAGGTCATAAACATAAGACACATTATTCGTATGAGAAAAAAACTTGGCCAAAGAATCCCAAATCTTCTTAGAAGTATCATAAAAGGCAATAGTACTAATAATATATGGCTATATACTATACCAAAGCCATCCTATAACTTTTGCGTTACCACAATTCCATTCATCACAACTATTTTTAAGAGGCAATTCAATGAGAAATTTAAGTTTCTTCTCACCGCAAAGATATATTTTGGCCGTATGAGCTCAAGCTAAATAATTTGAACCATTCAATTTTTTAGCAGTAATTGAACGAGTAGCATCGCTATATTTCACGAAATAGGATTCAAATTCAGCTATGATAATACCGGCAAAAATTTTATGATCACAAACCAAAGAAAAAAAAAATATTTCAAAACTTAAATCTTTTTTAGAATAAAAAGAAATGTCATGGCTGAATCAATAGAAGATGCCATTTAGTTTCAATGCAGCAAAAACATCATACTAAACTTGATAACATATATATATTTTTTCTTTAATCCATCCATCCAAGAAAAAAAAACAAAGAAAAAGGTACCAATGATATTGTAATCGAGCGAGGAAGCAATAGATACAAAATATGAAGCAGATTGGTGCTGAAAAATGCAATTTACATCACTTAGAGTGGCATATAGGCCTACACACCTGTGAACCAACCATGCGGGGATGGTCTGATAGCCCTGTGACTTGAAAGAATGTGATGAGTTAGGGAAACCCTATACCCACAATTTAATATTTATACCCTTGCAAAATTACAAAATAAGTTCTCAAGTAAATGAATAATGATAAAATAACCACAACTAAGCTTATTATCTCAAACTCCTACTATAGCAATTCTAGCATGCTTATTGGCTCAATGCAGTTGGTCTGTATCCCTCGGTCTAACGCTGAATAGTAAAAAAAATTGATACTATAGATCCTTAGGTAAACACAAGAGGGGGTGAATTATGTTAAAGTAGAACTTAAAAACTTTTTGATAAAATAACTTTTTAAAAACTTTAAGTAAAAATATTAATAAAATAAATAACTAAAATGTAAATAGTTAAAGGAAAAGAAATGCAAATAAAGTTTTACAGTAGTTTGGCCAACGATCCATTATTTCCCTACGTTCACTCTCCCAAGCAT
This sequence comes from Embelia ribes, assembly GCA_001753735.1. Lineage (NCBI taxonomy): Eukaryota > Viridiplantae > Streptophyta > Magnoliopsida > Ericales > Primulaceae > Embelia > Embelia ribes. The sequence continues at coordinate 11,544 of MKEJ01029679.1, forward strand.
TGTTTGAGATTCAGTTTATCAATAAGGGTTTACACCAATTGCTAGTTTCACAAATGTTAGCTCCTTTTTACTTGAGACAACCCTTCAAGTTAGAACCAAATCACTTCAAGTGTAATATAGGTTTGGATTCTAAAACTAGAGTCAAGGAAGCCTATAAATTTATACATGAAGATTAAAGAATAAGGCTAGAAGAATAGTAAGAAAGAAAAATAGAGAGATTGTTTCTCAATGAGATCATTTGAAATTCTTTTCATACCTCTATTTATAGTCTTGAAGCTCAAGTCGAGTAATGAAAAATAATTCTTGAATGATGGTAATAAATCAACAATTTCAATTTTTGATCATGTGACATTTGTTGTTCGACATCTGACCATATTTTGACATGTGGCCGTATACTGTCAAGCAATTGATTGTATACGGACGCTGACCATATGCGGTCAACGCGTTGACTGTATGTTGTTGGCCTTCGACAATCTAATATTGTGATTTTGGTTGTTTTAACCCTTTTAGATGTAGAATTTGGTCGTTGTCAAAATATAAAAGTTGTGCATATTTGAATTTTCATTCCAGAAAGGTAAAATAGACTTTAATTAAATCTACAAACTGAGAGATATACCCATTTTATTGAACAGTGTCGGTTTTTCATGCTTGAACTATTTTTCTTCATTTTAGCCCTTTTGCACTTTGAATTGAAAATTTACCAAAACATAAAACTTATATATATTTGAATTATCTTTCTAAATATATTTTGTAAATATTCATTGGATTTATGAGCTATGAGATATGACCATTTTACCGAACAGTTTTCATTGAAATATGTAGTTTAGGTCCCTACTTTTCCAAAACTTGTTTTTCTTCAAGTTGTGTTGTGTTTTGAGTTTGTAATAAGACAATGTACCTTTACGCAAAATGAGCATAAATTAAATTTTATTTCTGACTTATTTTCATTAGCAAAATATGATTTATCAAAACTTGGGTCAACAAAAATGAAAAATAAAATTGCCAACTACTATCACGTAGTTTTTCCAACATTTTCATATAAATGATATTTCTACATTTGAGTTTTATATTTTCTAGAAAACGAAACAAGTTAAAGTGTGGAATTAATTTTAAATTTAGAAATATTAATTTCTAGTGATAAATTTAAAAATAGAAGAGATATTGTTTTCTATCTATTGTTTTAAATTTAGAAATATTGTTTTCTAGTGCTAATTGAAGTAAAATATCTAACTATTACACAACAACAAAAAAAAATTATTTTGATACAAAATTTGTAATTATTATTTTTTTAATTCAGATTAATAGAAGACAATTTTTTTTATTAGATTTCTTTATAAGTTTTGTTATTATAAAAGTAACATATCATGTATAGATGTAGTTTTTGAGTTTAGGCAATTGAATCGAAAAAGAAAATTGTTGTTATTGGAAAAAATATTAGTTCAAATTGATAAAAATATTTGGAAGAAAAGAAAATTATTATTTTTTATTTATCAAAAATAATCTTAATTAGTAATTTTATCTATCATTATTTTTTAAACTTAAATTGATAGTTAATATTACTTGATTAATCTTTCATAGTAATTTTGTTTGGAAAAATTAAAGTATAAGGTTAATCTTAATAAAATGCAAATTGGTTCCAATATTCATAAAAATTACGACAAACAACTTTTTGGTCCATTCCTAAAATCGATTTTCATCCCAAATTTTTACCAACAGCAGCGGAAAAAAGAAAAATATTGTTCTTATGAATTAATTAAAATGCTACCCATGAACCTCAAATAGTTAATACAAATAGATTACATAGTTCAAGAAACTAAGAACAAATCCACTCAAACCAAAAAAGAAAAAAAAAAAGAACCACCACAGCTTTTGGACCGATACATTATATAACAGAAATAACTAACTCGTGATCGGGTCTGGTAGAAGATTCAACACTCAGCTTTGTTTGCCCGATCTACATTTGTCGAACGTTGGACAATTTATATGAAGCATCATTTTATTAGCATCAGGGAGGCAATTCCCGTACTTCGGTCTGTCACAATGCGCGCCCACATTGCTACCCGCTAACTTGGAGAGATCGGTGACCGGGGCCGTTTGGTATGCGAGGACCCTTCGGCTTATGTCCGATTCCATCATATACTCCTCGTCTCCGTCGAAACACTCCGCTATTGTGCCATTACAAGAAGCTGAAATGAGGGATGAGGAAGCCAAAAGGAGAGACAGAGCAAGAGTTAGCTCAAAAGCCATCTTCATGATGTGTTTTTAGTTGAGTGGTAGATTTGCATTTGGGGCAAAGGGGGTTTTAATAACGTCTGGTTGGTTTTGGTGTTGAACGAGTGGGTCTCACTCATTAACCTCCATTAAAAGTTATAGTCGCTTTGTCCACCCATTTTCTTATCTTGTCTATCCAAAACAAAAAGTTGCTTGTTTTTCTTATTTGGAACATTCAATATTCTCATTTTAATTAAAATCTCTGTAATATCCGTCATCATTGTTAGTAATAAGAAAAGATGAACAATAGTAAGGGTAGATTTGGTAATTTATATATTTTTCAAAATTTAAAATCTTACTTTTTCACTTCTAAATTTGTATGAGATCTATTATTTATAGAAGGAAGGATTACAAATTAGATTATTAAATGGGAGGTTCTTATATTCCATATAGGGACTTATCTTTTCTTTTTTCAAGGAGCAGCGTATTTCGCCTCGTCGAATAATTTCAAAATTTGTACATAATTCTTAAATAAATTTCAAAGATAAAGATGGTTGTTCCGCCCTACCCCTTTTGGTCCGACGGTTAATGTCAATACTATTGTGAATGTTCTTCAAATTGCATCACCGCATGATAATGGATGAGGCGGTAGGAACGTCTCATGCCATCTCTATGGCTTAATTTGGAAATGACAGTGCTACTAAAATCCGCTTATCAAAATTGCTTTCAACATAAATTTCAAAAACAAATATAATCTTAATATTTAATAGATAAATTATAAAATATAGTTTAATATATAGGGTAATGTTTAGTAATGTGATACTTCTTAGTGTAAAAAAACAAAAGCATATATATATAGAAACATAGTAATATATAAATGAAATTATTATGGTAATTAATTATTAAAAAAACTTGAGCAAATTTTCAAATCAAGTTGCTTCAAAAAGTACCATTCGAAAACAGAAACAAATTATGAAATGTTTGTGCTTCAAAATTTACGACACCCATCTAGCTTTAACGCCTAACAATAATAACAAAAGCAGCTAACAAACAAATATCTTCGTTTAGCATACAAAATAATTTAAATATGAGCCATCAAAAGTAATTTAAAAACAACAAACCGAAGAGGCATGTATGATCAAGGAAATTACAAGCATAAACCAACAGAGCCAAGGTTCATCAGTAACCTTATCGAACCCCTCCTAGAAATTGTTAACCTCAGATTCAATGAAACTAGATCACAGGATTTCTGAAAAGAGAGATTCAATGTTTAGCAAATTATAAAGGTTACATTGCCACAACAAATCTTGGCAAAGAGAACCAGATGCGACCTCAAACTTCATTTCTTCCATTCTCGACAACAGAATAGTTACAGATGAAGTATCGGCTCCATTCCATGTAAAAATAAAAATAGCAAGACGGCCTAAAATTAAACATGCCAAATGGAAATTAACTAAATTCCAACAAATTAAAAATGAAACTGCTGTCTGGATCCGTTTCCAAGTCTTAACTGAGAACTGAAAATATAGAGATCAAAAATTGTTGCTGGAAGACAATTTCTCAATGTATCATCAATGTTTGTGTAGCTGGTGTGACATCCTCTGTAAGCTTGTTGGTTTGGATGGTGCTGATAACATTTGCAATATTACCCTGACCAGTGTGCAACAAAAATTAGATACAGATCATTTGACATAAATAATAAAATCTCAACCAGGAGAAACAATGGGAAAAAAACAAGGCTAGTCTTGAGTTTTTTTCTGACAATATAGAACTACAACATTGGTATGATTATGTTAACATCACCTTTTCCACGTATTGGGAATGTTCTGCGTACTAGATAAGCGCAGATTAGCTACTAGTTCGGGGCCTTCGGGCTTTGGGGTCTTTAGGACATAGTATTTTTCCAGGGAAGGGAGAAATGTAGACAACCGTGCATGTTTTCCTTACAATGGGTGACCAAACAAAAACAGACCGGTTTTGCAAGACCTGTACTTTTTTCTAGTTCAAGCATGAAAAACAGCTGAAATGTGTAATTATGTAAGCACCGATAGACGCAAACTGCCAAAGAATTAAAGCAGCATGCCTGGAAGGTGAAACCCCAATAGGTAGGTTAATGTTAGAGAAGGGTTTCCAGAAAAGCTGAATCATCGCCATTCTCTCCTCCCCCTTCTCATATTCACCCCACTAAAATTACAGGATTTAACACAAATTTAAGAACAACTTTCTTTGCTTTTCCAGGAGAAGTAAGAACTTTCTTTAGAGTATTTATCAGTTTGACTTGTAAGGTAACCTTATAAAACAAAATCAGCCGACTACTCAAGGTCAGACACTGCATACAAATCCACTTAATTCTACTAAATTCTCAACCATAATTACTTAACTAAAACTGTATTTCCAAGATTAAAGAATATGCTAAATGAAATCAAACGGAAACTCATACGTGTGTAGACTAAAACTGTATTTCCAAGATTAAAGAATATGCTAAACGAAACCAAACGGAAATTCACAAGTAAGCTTGGTAAGCAGATATACCGACGGAAACAAACAAGAACAAGCCAGTAAAACTTCTCAACCATAGTTTAAAATTCATATAGCTACAATTATTCTGGCAAATTCAAGACAGAGGGTCCTCAACTTCGTACATGTAGCCTTAATTTTATTAGTAAAGGACATGAGCTAAATTCACCATTACATGAGAAGAACCAGATGAAGAAACGAAGTCGAACCGTATTACTAGAGAAAATGGCCAAGCTTCTCATGATGTGTTCTAAACAAGCTGATTTTGCACCCCGAAAAAAAAAAAAGGAAACCGGACAGCTGCAACTCATATCGTTCTGACCCCATTATCCAAGTTCCCTGATTGACTTTGCGCCTTTCCATGGTCATTTAATTAATTTCCCAATCCACCCAACTACACGGAAACTACCTTGGAGTTTCATTTATCTTTTCATTACTTTTTCCTCTACAACGCAAGAATTAAGGTCGCAACACTTTTGACTTGCCCAAAATGAAGATTTAAGGGGGAACAAAAACCAAGTTTACATAAATGAAAACATACAATATATATAGAAAATCTGTGAGCATATTACCCTCCAAATGGCAAGCTTTGATCGAAGGGTCTGCCATTGCAGCTGCCCAAAGGTGCGATCAATGCATCGGCTACAAAACAAATAGTGGTTTTGTAAGAACAAATGATGAATAAATGAATCAAATACTGTACAAGTACGCATTATAGAAGTGAAATGAAGGGAGGGTGTTTTTTTGCTTACATACCTTACAATTACACATTGATTCATCTGATCCATCTTACAATCAACTAGCTTTGAGGTGATTGCTTTAACTATCAACATTTCCACCTCGTCATCATCAATCTACAAAAGAACCTTGCATCATGAAATTTGCAAAAAAATTCCAAAAGGTTGGGCAGAAAAGAGTCGGAGAAAAGATTTACCTGAAGAACATCCTTGACTTGAGTATAAGAAATTTGGCCAGATTCAGCAGTGGCAAGGTCAACCAATGACATCAACCGCATCTTTGCTACACAATCTTCATGGACAAGATCTACATACCATTCAAAGAACCAAAATCAGATACAATTGGGAAAGTTCTTAGCTACGTTAACATCAAGAATTTCACGCAGCCAGAGCTAGTTACCATAGTCTTTCAGCAAAGCGGAATTGACTGCACTAAAATCCAAGTATTCGGCCAGCCTTTGTGTCAAGAATATCTTCAGAAGTTGATAAACTGGTGCATATTTATCATCTTTCTCTAATTGTGCCACAGCAGGCATATCCAGCAAATCACACTGCCACATTCCAAACAAAATATAAAATCATTCTATTTCAAACAAAATTAAAGTTTAGACTCCATAAACGAAGAGTAAAATGAACTTGCAACTGAACCATAAGCACAACCAAGTTACAGGTGCGCATTCATGGTACAATCACGGAGCCAAAAACGGAAGTAACTAAAAACATAAAATGCAGATGAACCACCTAGTTTAGCAAACATGAACACACCACAACCACAAACCCCAATTACAAACATTTCCATTTTACTTCTCACACAAATTTGAAGAAAAACAGGACGTGATGTAGGAGGAGATTGGAGGGAAAAAAGAAACTTCCATGACGGTTGGATACTAGGTCACAGACCATCCATACACATCTAATGCAGGTTCTCAATTTTCATTGACAAACTGTAATACCTGAAACACGTCGGGCGCCTTCACAAATTCAACTATGGAGCGCACAGCTTCCTCCTTAGCTTCACCAATTCCATTTGCATCTTCCCCAGAAAAGGTTGCCAGATACTTGGTCAGGAACTTGAAAGAATCCTTCGCAGAGCTAATTACACAGAAAGTATGCACTTAGTAAGCTTCCTTGAATAAAACCACAAAGTAAAAAAAATAACAATGGATGCAGATTAATGAAGAAATTGCTTATTGGAATCCCACTATAAAAGACTTTTGCACAAACAAATCTAGAAAACCAAAACTAGATACAACTTTGTATTAGAAGGAACATCCTAGCCATACCTTTTACTTTCTTTCAAT
>MKEJ01029689.1:0-10551 GCA_001753735.1 Embelia ribes
GAATAATGATTCAATAGTAATGAAATATATGTTTTGGTTGTTTAGACGTATTTGTTGATGAATCATAGGTGTTGTAGGATGTTTTGGTTGTGTTGGAGTGATATTTGATCGTACTTTCATGGATGAAATTCGTATTTGGCACAAAGGAGGTTTCATCCGGACGAGATACTATTTCATCCAGACGAGATTTCCCATTTTTGCTGAATTGCTTTATTTGAAGTATAACTGTACGAAATGGATTAGACTCATATGATATTGGAGTATAATATAAGTAATGCTATTAATAATGATTCTAGTTGAGTATTAGGATGTATCGTAGACGAACATGTGTCGAATTGCACTAATATTATGCTATGGCACATGAGGATGTTTATTTCATAGCCATCAATGGTACTAAGTCATTCGGGGGTATATGCCAACCCTGATGGCTTCGTACTAACTTGATCGGGTTCCATGGGGACTCAGGATAGGGAGGGCTATCAATAAGTCTTTATGCGTAAAGTCTCAAGATACAATAACCGAATTGTTGATCGTATTGGATGTGTCTGTGATTACTTGTCATGTTGGTTGATATTTTATTGCTGGTCGTTATTAATGCTAGAATTGCATATAAAATTATGAGTTTTGTTCTTAAATTGTAATGGTCTCATTGGTCATGTTAGGCATATTGAGGCTTACAATACATGTTAGGTAATGTATGATTAGTTGGTCGATGTTGCATAGTCGTGTGTACACAATTACTTGGGCTCTTATTGCCTTTGATATTTACAATATTGTCGTTTCTTTACTATTGGATGCATTTATGACTCGTATCTGCTTGGTTGTCATTTGAAAACATTTTCTTATAAAACTTCAAGCAGGAATATATGGGGTTGATCTTGAGTAATAAGTTTAGGTTGAAGTTCACTCAAGGACGGCGGTGTCCAATGGTCTATGATATTTTTTTTAGTTATTGCTTTTAGACTGATATAGTCTATTGGTTAATGCTGCAGACTTTGATGTTATTTATGATTAATGTAATAGGAGGGAAGGATGTTCATTTGGTTATGTTCCATGAGAATTTTGATGTAAACTTTTAAATGATCAATTAATGTTTCCGAGTATTTTTAAACTATTATTTCTGTTATATGTCGCATTAAATTGTAGGGCGTTATAGTTAGCACAAAGCCCATGGTTTATGATAATCTTAGAAGCTATCGGGTATTGGTTCTGTTGGTATGAAGTCTCAAATAAGCTACATCTTGAAGGGCGGGTTAGGCGTCTAGGAACTTAACTATTTTGGATGTTCTTATGTGACTTGTATGCCTTGTTTATATCAATCCAAGTCGCATTACTTTCATACTCGTATTTATATATATATATATAAACTAGGAGCCTATTGTAATGGATGTCGACGTATAGCTCTGTGTTGGATAAACAAAGGATGCCCTGTAGGTCCAACATAGTCTTTATAGGTGGACAAGGTTAACAATAAGTAATTTAAGCTTTTGTACTCATTTTTTTTACCATATATAATAAGAACATGTGATTGATTTTGAGTTACTCTCTTGAGCTTGGATATGACATGTATAGGATGCGATGATTAAGATGTTAGGCGAAGTGGTGGTAATGAACGAGGTAGGCATGGTGCTCTAATTTGTGACAGGAAGGGAAGTACATATAATTGGGCTTATTGGCTATTATGGAGGTAATATTGTGGTACCATTTAGGTTGTGTCTTATTGTCATTGATAGGATGTTGTATGGTCAATGAGGTAGTCGTGTGGATTAACTTAGTTGTGTTTACATTAGGCAAAGGTTGACTAATGAGTTTATGATGGAAAGGTCATGAGGAGGAAGATAGATAAATATCTTTTGCTTAGGGATATTATGATTAGTTACAAGGTCGGATTGGCGAGCGTAGAAGTTGAATTTCGATATGAGAGTGTAAATCTAAGAGAAAATGAACAAGCTGAGGCTTATGATGGATTTGTGTTTTTCCAATCAGTTTGTGATGAAATGGTGGATTGCATTAGACGACTATTTGAGTGCAAGCCCAAATGAGAAACATGCCGATTATCAAATTAGTTAGCGAAAACTACAGAGAAGTGAGAAAAGTGTGAGGTAGTGAGAAAAAACATCATGTATTTGGAGTTCTTGAAAGAATGAGTTACGACTGCGATATATTATACATGTAGAGATTGCGTAAGAAACAAAAAGATTGGGTATCGGATGAGTATTTAGAAATTGTTTGGTTGGTTGTAGAATAACAGAAGCTTAGTAAAGACGTGAATTACCAAAATGTACATGTGTGATAAGATAAAGATGTTGACATCTATGTGGAGTCAGTATGTTAAGGATGGTTGATAAAGTATTGAGAAGTGAGATATAGAGTACAAGTGTTGTAGGTATTTCGAGTAGGAGACATTAGTGTTAGGTAAATAAAATTGGCTTGGAGACATTGTGTGGATTAGAGATAGAGCTGCTAATATGATAGAGTCTTAATGTTTGCTTGTATGATTGAATGAGAGACATAGGGTGGTAGTATAGAACTTGGATTGAGATAGAGTAGTGAATGCAAACGTAAGATAAATGCTTTTGAAAAGAGTGAACACACATGTTTGATGAGGTTGGATATCACCGGTTGGTAAGTTAATCTTACTTTACAGTTGACAGCTTTAAATAACAAAGGATTGTCGAGATTGTTGATTCGGTGTCACGAATGAGTATCTCCTTCATTGCTATGCCGATAGTGTTTGTTGGAGGTCAAGAGTAGTTTTGACGTATTTCAGCCTTTCAAATTTGCTTCTGTAGGAGTAGTCGGTAAGATGTCATATATGTATTTATGGTGAGGCATATTTGGAGGGTACATGAAATTGTGGATTGTTAGATGAGGGAGACATCATGGAATTTTCTTGGTGGAGTAGAATATAAATATTGTTAGAATCTTCATAGTTGTGGTGGTCATCAATGTGGTCTTATTTTCATTTATATAATGTTGCATGATTATTAATGTTGAGTCATGTGGTTGCCGATAGGATATCATACGTTGTTAAGGTGATTGTCATGATGATGGTGAATCACATGAGTACTTCCATTCTAGGATTTGATATGGTTGTTTTAAGCTTAAGAGCACATCTCTCTTGAGATTTTTTGTGATTGTCGTATGCCTTGGGATGTGTAGTTGGCGGTGGGATTCGTACTGTGTCGTGTGATTGGACGTGTTGTCCTAAGCAGTTGTTTAGCTGGCAGTGAAATGCATTATATAACTTTGCATGTGAGGGTTGCAACATTGGGTATGCGACATTTGCCTAAGGGAATTAATATTGTGGTTGGATGAGGTTGGTGTTTATGTAAACCTATCCTGCATGTTGGATAATTATGTTGACTAGTGGTCTCCATCCGTTGGAGACATATTTGAGGTTACCCTTACTATTGGATAATATGAGGTTGATAAGGAATTTGGAAATGCTTATTTTGCCCTGACATAGAGGTGTTTGATGGATTAAAGTAATAATGCAATGAGCCTGGAAGTTAAGTAAAGGTGGTGAAAGGAGAGAAATGTCGGTCTTTTCAGATTTCTCGAGAGTAAAGAAAAGAAATACTAAATACAATAGGTGAAGTATGAGGGATAAGTGTTAAGTATGACAGACGATTGTTAGATTTTGTTGCTCGTCATTAGGTGATAGTAGTAGAGTAGAATCTAAATGAGGAAGTACATTGGGAGATTAACATGGAAATTCACTAATACGGTTTCCACTATGCGAAGAGGTATCTGGTGTACAGATTTTGAGGATGAGTAATGCCTCTTTCGAAGTTAATATAATAAGAATAACATAGGAGATGGGAAATTTTAAATATGATTGAGCTTCAAGGACAAAATTTATTCTTTCTAAGGGAGAGTTACAAACCCTTAAAAAATATAAGGACCATATTATTATTTTGTTAGAATAATACTGAAAGTTTTATTCCTCTCCCCTCATTCTTATGTTAGATCATTGTCAATCAAAGAGAGAAGAGGAGAAAAATGGAGAATAAGACACCACACAAAATTATTCGATCCTAGAGAAAGAGCAATCCACGTGATGATCTAAACGCGGATTCGAAATCTTCGTCTCGTTCTCATCATTTTAACGTAAGTTTTATTTCACCATAAAGGAGAAGGTTTTGGGTGATTTATGAGCTTTACAAGGGAATCGTTTGCTTTCGCACAAGTTGAATTCCAAAGTGATCAAATTAACGAAAATAATTTTAATAAAATATAAAAATAAAATGGTCAAAAAGGTGTTGAAATACAGTTCATTCTTTATACTAAATGATTAATCAATTTATGCATTTTAGTCCATAGAGTAGAAAAATAATAATACAAAGAAAGGTTTTTTTGCCAAAATATTTATACTTAATGTTTTGTTAAACTATTTGTACTAGAATATAAAAATAATGGTACCTCATTGTACAGAAAGCAAAATAGGACATTTATGTAGCTAGCCATTAAAACTAGATGCTAATATTAGCCATTACAAATTAGCCATTGAAACTAGCCGTAAAAAACTAACTGTTGGAACTATCCGTTAAAAACTAACCGTTGGGCAACATACTTTGTTATATATTCCGCCCAACATTCTCAAACTAGCTCAAACTCTAAAATAAACTCAAATATTTCTTAAATTCTCACCTCAATTATTTACTTAAGTTTCAACTCATATTTTAGCAAATATATTTTATTGATTCTTCAAGTGAGAACGAGTTAAATACTTTCATCAATGAATGGATAGATGATTTTCTTATTAGACAAGTGACAAAAAAGCAACGAAATCGAAGAGTTTACATGGATAGGGGTTGTGAAGAGGGCTACGACCACCTATATAGAGACTATTTTGATCATAATCCTATATATCTAATGATCAATTTTGGCGTAGATTTCAGATGCAAAATCTTTTTTTTCTAGTAGTCAAAACCATTGGTAATAGTTGTCTATAATTCTAACAGAGTGTCGATGCCTCACCAATCCCTCCGACTTCACCATCAGCAATTTTTATCGTATAAGTGCACGTATAGGATCAAAAATTACCTAATTCATTTATGATTTGTTTCTCATATTCTCACAATCATCATCTTCATCATCAAATCCTAGTTTCAAAATTTTGTAACCGGCAAAATGAAACAAAACTAAAAGGTGATATTATGTCAGGCCGTTATTGTGATTTTTTTTATGTTACTCGTTACTACCTAAGCCAACTCGCTAATAAAATTTGTAGCACACTGGTCCTTCATATAATATTCATCCATGTTTTTATGACTATAAAATTTTTTAAGGAAAAAAAAAGCATGTTAAGAGTTTCTGCTTTTTTATTTCATTTGCTCGTTCCGTCCTAAAAGTGAAAAAATAAGATTTCAAAATTAAAATGAGATGTAAATGACAAATTTATCGTTATAGGTTTTTGTCTTATCTTAGCCCATAATATAATTACTAAAAGAACAATAGTGACAATTACTAAATCATGTAATGATTGCTTTATAGCATAATAAAAAGTGTCCAATTAATTTTGAATAATTACAAAAAAAAATTATGACCAATTATTAATTATGAGTATTTATTAATATTGTCACCATGTCAGACTAGTGCTCACACACTATCTAAATGTGTATTTTTTTATTTTTTTTGCAGGGGTACATTGATACTTATTAAGCATGAGCATAGAAGTTGGTTTATGATTTAATGATCATCCATTTTTTGCCTGTGGATGTGTTAGTTTTTATATCACTTAGCTTCACACATTTGTTCAGTAATTTTTGTTTCCATGTTAACCAATCTGAATAAGCTTTATTTGTGCATGCGTTTATAGAAGTATATGTGATAATGGTAAAATGCATTACATTGCTGGTTTTATCGATCATCGTACTTTGGAAAACTGATATATTGGACAACACCGGATTGTCTATCCTACTATTGGAAACAAAATTAAAAATAAAACAAATAAGTAGACAAAACAACAATAGTTACGAACTTGCACAATAGCTAGGCCACTCTTATTGATAATATTATTACATGATGGAGAAAATATGAACTCCAATTATTTCCTTAGCACCCCTTTATTCATAATTATAATACATAGTAAGTACTTAACACATTATTTTAAAAACCCTAACCAATTTGAGGGGTTTTTATCACAATTCCAGCATCATTAATCCAAACCCAAACCCTAGTGCACACGAAACTGGTATCGACAACAGATCCTTCATCCACGAGTATGGCGTTAACTAGAGGATTTTCTTTCTCAATTATCTGTTCTGCAGTCGTTCCATTTGTTCCGACAAGCTCGGGCCAGCTGCTTTTCCCTACAGAAAAAGATTTGAAATTATTAAACGGCAAAAAAAAGAAATTTATTTTATGTTATGGATACTTAATTTTCTAAGAGACTTAATAATTCATGAGTTTTTTTATGTGATATAAAAATCAAGAAATAGAGAGCAAACTATAGGGGTTTGCCAATTACATTATTTTACTACTTTTAAAAACCCCAACCCCGCCCCCCACAAAAAAAACGGAACATTAGCATTTCTTAAAATAGTGTAGCTAATGAATGGGTAATTTCTTTTTTCTAATAACAAAAGTATGAGTATATATTCAAATTCAAATTATTCACTCTAGCTTTTCAATTTATTTGACTAAAAAAAAATTAGCGCCTTGAATTATTATTGAGCAAAGTTATACTAAAACTCATAAACACGCATCCTTAGAATATTTTGCCTTTGGGTGGCAAAAACAAGAATGCATATGGTATATGCTTTGGCACCGATTGATTATATGAATTCCATTGCATGTTATAATTTTTGTGCAATATAATTGACATTTTTTTAAAGATATTTACACTTATTATTATTTTATGTATTCCACGTGATCGGAATCTTAAGAAGACTCGGCTATTCACGTAACTAAGCATCCCACAAATAAGCTAAACAAATGAGGTTTATTAATTTTAAACATTTCCACAAACGACTTAGAAGTTGTGCAACCAAATGAGCAGAAGTCGCACCGAATTTACTACAAGTTAATTTTATTATGCAAATAGCATTAAAATCATAAAATATTAAGGAAGTTGTAATTGCATATCTATATCTGAAAGATCATATATATATGTGTGTGTGTGTGTGTGTGTACCTTCACATTCGGTTGACATTGTGGGTGATATATTATGCCTGATCTTACTATGTGTTGCTTTTTTGTTGTGGATGACATGTTTGATTAAATGGGGTTTATATAGATGAAGATTTTGAACTTTCTTATTACCTTATGGTTGCCCTATTTTGACCCTTTTTTTTTTTACTTTTAAATTCCGTACATTGCTTGTGAAAACAAAATTAAGGCCTTTGTTCAATCGGATTGAAAGCTGAAGTTGCAAATTAAGACTTTATATATTGACACGTCCGCTATTGAACATTCGTAATTGCGTCTTTTAATTTTAAGTTTATTTTCACACTTATGATGTCCCTTTTTCGTAGTAAAAAAAAAAAACAGTAAAAAAATAAAAATTACGCACATCCGTTTATGTACGTACATACGTATGTTGCACCTATTTTGTTACGTTGGGTTGCAGACAATTGTGCTAGATTTTATTAAACCTAGCATGAAATGTATCCGGGTTTGTATTTTATTTATTCATTCATTTCTAATAGAAAAACAAATGAGATAATTATTCGGTATCAAATTTCATGATTCGTAAGGACTCGATTTTTCTTGGTATTATATTTGAAAAGTAGAAAGCCAACAAGTGGTTTACGCATCATTTGGAACATATTTAGCCCATAGTTAACATGTGGTTCATCCTTATCACCGCCAAAGATGGAAGTTTTGTACAAGCAACTAAAATGACGTAGCATTCTCACCCAAGTTAGCATATTCAGTGCGGAAGCAAAAGCAGGTACGAAAATGAGGGTGTGAGAGTATTGTACTTATAAGCTAAAAACATGTAAAAGCGGAAACGAAAGTAAGGATTAAAAGCAAGAGTGTTGTTATCTATCGATAAAATATTAGATGACTTATATTCAAACTGAGATTTTATGAGATAAGCACGCATGGATAAAGGTCTCGATTTAATATCAACTGAAGCCAATCACATATGTATCGTCTGCTATTAGATCAGTTCTTAATTGTATTTGATGGAATTGAGGCCTAATGGAATCGAAACCAAATCAATTCTTTGGTTCCAATCGTTCTCAGTTTTGTCGTGCCCTTTTTTCTTTTTTGGCTCCTTTTTATAAGTAGGGAATACAGTTAGTCAATTTACGATTAAACCTCTGTCCGTTACCTATTCGACTTGGGAAACCTGTGATTATGGGCTGCCAAGTGCACCCGGCCCAAGCCCATCACATTTTATAGAGCTTGTAATATAATGCGGACTGGTAGTTTTTGTTATGGTTTGTTATAAAAAAAAATAAATAAATAGATATTAACGAGAGAGTGCTATGATTTATTTACTTTTGAAAATTAAATAACATAATTGCCAATCAAATTTTGAAAATTGAATAAGAAAAACTAAATATGAAATAAACTTTTAGTTTTCCAGAACTTAAAAAATGAGATTTAGATCATTGTTATCAGGAAACGCCATTTGGGCGGGAAAGCCCATTTTTTTATAAATGCATTTCTTATACAGAGACGAAACACCGAATTTTTAAAAAAAAAAAACACGTGGGAAACGCATTGTAATACGAATGATAGATGTAGAAAGCATATCGGAAATGATTAGGAAACATTACAAATACTGTAAAACTTAAGAAATTTTTCTTAAATTTTTATATGAAACTTGACGAGTATATGTTCATGAATATGTAATCATGTTATTTCCAATCCTGTTTAATTTGTAATGAGGGTTTTTCCTACTATCAATTTGATTTTAATAAGGGGTCTTCCAAATGATTTAATTTGATTCTAAACAAATTGAAATTTTCTTTTAAATTCTATTTGTTTGCAATAAGGCCATGACTTATAATTTTTCAAAATTTTACAACCATTATTTGGAATGTTTTTTTATTAATTTATCATTTTACTTCGAATTACACACACATCTCGTGTGTCACAGTGGCTGGTAAGAACAGGAGTTAAATTATAACAAATACTCGTAAGTTTAAATAATATTTTTTACTACTAGATTTAATAATTCTATATGTTTTCTTTGCGTTTCCCATGCGTCCTCTAATCATATCCAAAAAAATTTACAATCGTATCCCCATATTTCCATTTCCCCTATCTAGCCCACGTTTCCTTTTTCTGTTTTCGTTTTATTTCCCGCTTCCGCCTTCCATTTTAGCAACTATGATCTAATTCTCAACCAAAGCAGTCCAAGGAGTCACTAGAGGAGAGAAGATGTGCATGCATATTCTTCTCATCCCACACAAGCTTTACAAGATGTGAATGGGCTTGAATTATTTATTTATTATTTATTTTTTTATACTCACGGGCTGGACGTGGTTACTCTTCACAGCCTATGTTGTGCCTAAAAACCAAATACGAAATAAATAAAATAAAAAACAGAGGGAGAGAGAGAAAGTTCTCTAAAACCAAATATGAAACGTAAATGGACTTGGGCTGGTTACTCTTCACAGCCCATAACAAAGGTTTTCCAAGCCCAAATACAAAACAGAGGGCCTTGTTGATAATTTTACAAATCCACAGGCCCCTCATCTGCAAATTATCTCCAATATAAACTCACCCAAACGCCCTTTCTCCCTTCTTCGAAACCCTAGCCGCCCCTCTCCGAACTCCACAGCAGTTGAGCCTCTCTCTCTCTCTCTCTACAAACATGGTTAGTTCACTGCTCTCTCTCTTAATCGATTCATGTACTCACAGTTATGTTATGTATCGAAATTGTATGTGAACAGATAGATGCTTGTACATATTCTGTATATGATTTTCTGTACATGTATCATTACTGATATTCATACAGAAAACTGATTCATGTGTGACAGTTATGCTTTTAAATCATTGTGAACGTAAAGAGGTCTGTACATTTTCTGTATATGCATATGATTTTTTGGGCATACTCTGCCCGTTCACAAATTATTGCACAACACTTTTTGTAAGCTTTAAAATATAATGATTTGATATTTTAATATTACAAAATAATCAAATTTACCCTCATTTTATTATTATTATATTTAGAAATGTAAATTTGTCATTTGTGTTGCATTTAACTATTGAATTGTTTTAATTTAAAGATTTCTAAAAACTTGCTGTTCAATAATTTGTGTAAGGATGGAGAGTATCATTACCCATTCCTGTTTGTATGCATATATCATTATTTATTCGTATAGAGAACTGATTCATGTACTGCGATTATGTACCAAAGTCATATGTGAACATGAAGATATTTGTTCATTTTCTTATAGGATATTATGTACATATATCATTACTCATTCCTATGTGCACATGTATTAAATACTTATTTGCATGTGTATATACTCATGAATTGTGTATGTAAGTATAGGCGGATGTGGAACCTGAGGTGGCAGGACAGCCGAGGAAGAGGACATTCAAGAAGTTCAGCTTCAGGGGTGTGGATCTCGATGCTCT
>MKEJ01029701.1:0-10806 GCA_001753735.1 Embelia ribes
GGGATTTTGTGAGGTTACAATGACGTTTACCTTCTGGATGAAGTCCGTAGAAAAGAAGGAAGTGAAGACGAAGATAACGAAAGTGATGAAGATGACGATAACTTGATTTTTTTTTTATAATGTCAAAAGGGTGAGTATGGATGTTTGTTTGATTATGTATTTTGGGGGGGAGTTAATATTAAGGGGGAGTATGTGTATTTAGTATGTTTAGTATTTTTATGTTTAGTTTTTCATTTAGTGATCGAGTTTTTTTATTTTGTTAATTTTGAAGTTCATTGATTAGGTAATGAATGTTTAGTTTAATGTTTGGTTTATTCAATATTTTTATTGTCTTGTTATGTTTGATTTATTCAAAGTTCTAAAGTCCATTCTATTGCTTTAATGACTTTGGGTTAAATGTGCCCTTATACTTGTTCAAGTTAAATGTACCTAAATTTCTTTCATTGACTGGGTTAAATGTGCCCTTGCAACATACTTATCTCTCTTTCTTTATACATTGTCACATATTGCTCTTATTAAGGGGAGCATGTTTAATATTATCGTCGAAAGTTTGTCATCATAAAAAATGGGGAGATTGTTGAATCAAATTATTGAAAATCTATTTAAGTATTTTAATGATGAAACTTTAAGATAATAATATTAATTATTGCTCCAATTTCTATGATCTAATGTGCTTGTCAAGACTATTTTCAGAAAAATATTGGCAAAAGATCAAACATTATTCGCATGTTCAAGAATTCTGCCGGTGTAACGTGTAACGATACACCTAGTTAGTGTAAGGTACATCATATGTGTAACGCAACACTTGGTTAGTGTGACAACTTTTAGTGAGTTCTACAAACAAGGCATGGAGCAAAGTAATGGTATACTAAATTAGTGTACTGGTATACCAAATGTGTAATGCTACACATAGCTAAGTTGATGGTCTTCAGAGAGCAATACAAAAGTTTGAAGATGAGTAATGGTACATTAAATAAGTGTACTGGTACACCACAAGTGTAATACCATACCTACGCTATGTGACAATTTCCAAAGAGTTAAACAAGAGCATAAGTACCGGTACACCACAGGTGTGACGACTTCCAGAAAGTTAAGCAAGATCCTAAGTAACGGTATACAAGTGTTTCTGTAACGGTACACCATTGAGTAACGGTACAAAATAGTTGGTGTAACGGTACACACTGCAGATTTAAATGCAACGGTCATATTTGATTGAGTGTCTACTTGCGCTATCTTGCCATTAATGATCAGAAACGACTAGTTAAACTCTAAGGCATAAAAAGGGGGTCTCAAATCTGAGTTTGAACAAGAAGAATCACAAGGCTATTCATCCAATTGTTCATACAAGCACGATCAAGTGTTCAAAAATCTCAAAAACCTACTTTCACTTTCATAAGCTATTGAAGTCCAAATCACGTCATACTAAGCTAAACTTTCATATCATTTTAGAGTGTTAAATGTCTCCAAAGTGTTCTAAATCATTGTACCACATATCTTTGAGAGAGAAGTGAAAAGTTAGAATCCTTCATTTTCAATCTTTATTGTGATTCTTTGTGAATCATTGTGAGGGTATACTCAAAGACTTGAAGGGTTGTTTCAAGTGGAGTGGTTAGCACTCAGAAAGCTAATCTTACTTTGTTTCTTTGATATTAACGGAACCTCAAGCGTTTGGTCTTGGAAGAGTGGACGTAGGGGATCGTGGAAGATCTTTAACTGAACCACTATAAACGAGTTTGCATCTCTTTCTCCTTTACTCATTCTAATTTTAGTTTTGATTGGTATTATTTATATTAATTTTTTAAAATCCCAATTCCCCTCTCCTTCCTTACTTGTGATTTGCATATGGACCAGCAGAAAGAAACAGATCATGGACAGAGGTTACTTTTGAGTTTAGGCTAATTGAATGAAAAATAAAATTGTTGGTATTAAAAAAAATATTGATATTAATTGGTAAAACTATTTGGAAGAGAAGAAGCAAATTATTGTTAATATTTCAAAATTAATCTTAATTAATAATTTTATTTATTATTATTATTTTTTCAAACTTTAAATGATAGTTAATATTAATTGATTAATATTTCCGAATAACTTTGCTTAAACACATCATTCACAACATGAGTGCTCAAAGAAAATTAAAGTGCAAAATTAATTATGAGTAAAAAAAAAATGAATTAGTTCCAATATCCATAAAAAAAACACCGCAAAATAGGAGCAAACAAAATAAGATGAACCATATGTGGACCATAAAAAGAATGTTAATAACATCTTAGCCACGTCAAATTAAATTTAATGTATGTATACACAATACTAACTTATAGTTATATATTCTTTTTTTTAATCACATTTCCGTTCCAATATCTTAACTTGTTTAAATACTTAAACAAATAATTCTAAAAAAATATAGGGAGTCCATAGATGCATCCAATGTGACATAATGCATGTACCCTAAGAAAACCTATAATATAAACATTATGGTGACTAAAATAATTTATATTTTAAAAATTCTGATTTTACATTTAAAAAAATATTTAAAATTCTCATTTTTACAAAATGCTAGAGGACACACACATGCAATGTGTGTGAAGTTTTTGAAAATGACCGAACTAGCTAATTAAAGTAAAATATTTAAATATTATATATCAAACAATATTTCTTTGGATACAAAATTTGTAATTAAAAATTTTTAATTCAGGCTAAAAAAAAGTTTTTTTTATTAGATTTCTTTTTAAGTTTTGTTAGCATGAAAGAAACAGATCACGTTCAGAGGTTGTTTTTGAGTTTAGGTGAGTTCAATAGAGAAATAAAATTATTGCTATTAAAAAAATATTAGTACTGATTAGTAAAAATATTTGGAAGAGAAGAAAAAGAGTATTGTTATTTTTTCAAAATTAACCTTAATTAGTAATTTTATTTAGGATATATATTTTATACATACAAGTATGTATGATTTTTTTACATACATACATTCAGGGTTTCATAAGTAGGAAAGATATTATTAATTTTGATTTTTATAACTTAATCTTGGTTTTTTCTCTGTTTTGTGTCAATTTCTGAATCAAAGTATGTAGTAATGTATGAAATCTTCTTCCTTTTGTTTATCATATTTTTTTTATACACACACATACACACGCATATATATATAAACTTTAATTAATAGTTAATCTCTCTTAATTAATTTTTCTGAGTAATTTTTTTTAAACTCATCATTCACAACACGGGTGCTAAAAGGAAACTTAAGTGCAAAATTAATCATGAGTAGTAAAAAATAAATTTAATTCCAATATTCATAAAAAATGCCACAAAATAAGAGCAAGCATAATAAGATAAAACATATATACACTATAAAAAGAATGTTAATAATATCTTAACCATGTCGAAATAAATTTAATGTGTCTAACTCATAATTGTATTTTTTTATAATCACAATATCATCCCAATATCTTAAATGTGCTTAAGAACTTAAACAAACAATTTAAAAAAAAATAGAGAGAATCCTCAGATGGATCCACCATGACATAATGTATATACGCTGAAAAAAAAAACTATAACATAATTTGTGTTTTAAAAATTCCAATTTTTACATTTAAATGGATATTTAAAGTTCTCATTGTGACAAAATATAATAAAATTTGACCGTTCAATGTCCAAACCAAAAAATTGTCATCTTTCAACGGTTACAGGCCTTGTTAAAAAAACATTGAAAAATTATGCCATGCCCCAAATTTCTTCAAACCTTGGGATGTGAACTTATTAAAAATATATATAAAATAAAATAAAAATGGAAATACTTCTAGGTCGTCATCATACCACATTCATTCTACAACAATCACATTCACTTTTATATGTATAGTTTGCTTACAATAGAGTATAATTGATATATATGTAGAGAGAGAGTCTGCCTGCATGTATATGTAACAATTGAACAATAACTACAATGTAAACATAATACAAAGCAAGCTAAATACTTATCTCAAAATAATGCATATTACACTTTTGTTCTAACCCGATAATCACAATACAACAAGAACCCCTTATAAGGCTACAACAAAATGTAATACAAAAATAATTATTTCTTGAGCCATCACAACACCTAACAATGCTCCATATTTGCCTCCGCACATACATCATAAATTTAGCAACAATATACAAAAGAGAATATATGAGTTAGATTGCTAAATAACATGTTAAACGAGAGACTATGTAGTACAACAATATGTATATATGTGCACATGCTATCACCAACTACAAATAAGTAAATATGCCCCGATGAATACACCATGAATGAGAAGAGTATACGATGCTACTCATGCACCCATACCCACACCCCACCAATACCCACACCAATGCCACACACACACACACACACACACACATACACATACACACTAATACTACACCGTCACCACACTAACGCCATACACACATACACTGACACCGACTCAAGAGGAAATTTGGGATGAGTATCTTTATGATTTTGGACAACCGTGTCCGTAGCAGACTACACCATCGCCTACTCCAATGACTGCCCCAATCGAGATGCACCACTAATCATAAGCCCGACTCAGAGCTGTCATGTCGCTCATAAAAATTCATTGGGTTTAATTAGAAAAAGTTGTACATTGCCACAAAAAGAAATAGAAAGACTCAAGTGCACACCACCATCACCACACCCTTGTTCACAATTATACACCAATTTTTTTCATTTTCAACATTAATTTTACACCAATACCCATTCAATTTCACCTATAAAAGAGCACATATTAGTCGTTCACACCATTTAAATTCTTTCACCATTATTGTAAGAATTCCACACCAATAGAATTTAAGGGCGATGTCACACTTATACATGTTTTTTATTATCACCATAGAAGTAGAAATAGGGAAACTTAGTGTCTACAGTCTAGTAGGAAATTACCACACCCGAGACATGATACACATGTCGCGTATACACACAATATCAAGCTTATAATGTTATTCTATAATCTACTTATACTTTTTGTACACCTCAAAAATTTTCTTAAAGCTTACATCAAAAGACTCAAAAACCCCTCTTTTCCACCCACCAAAATGATATATCCCCGCACCTTGGATTACATTGAGCCTTTACAAGAAAATGATCTACACGATATGAGTAACAAGAAAATCTAATTTATTTCTACGTGCCCAAAAGGTACAAAAAATGAGACAACACACGCAAACAAGATAAGAGCCAAGACTTACCTCAAAATAGAGCCCTCACTATAAGAATAAAGAATCTACACTTTTTATCGCCGGATGATCTCTATAACGGCTCTCACCGGGAGGCACCACTAATCATAAGCTCGACTTAGAGCTGTTCGGTCTCTCATAAAAATTCACAGGATTTAAATAGAAAAAGTTAATACATTGCCCCCAAAAGAATTAGTAAGACTCAAATGCACACCACCATCACCACACCCTTGTTTACACTTATACACCAATTTTTTATTTTTATTTTTTTTTATAGATTTCCTCCCTTTATTATACATCAATCCCTATTCAATTTCACCTATGAAAGGGCATATATAAGTCATTCACACCATTTAAATTCTTTCACTATTATTGTAAGAATTCCACACCATTGGATTTCAAGGGGAATGCCACACTTATACATGCTTTTTGTTATCACCATAGAAATAGAAATAGGGGAATTTAGTGTCTACAATCGCGTATAAAATCACCACACCCAAGACATGATACACATTTCATGTACACACACAACATCAAGCTTATAATATTATTATGCAATCTACTTGTACCTTTTTTGTAGCCCAAAGACATCTCGAAAGCCTACTTCAAAAGACTTAAAAATCCCACTTTTTCACCCACCGGAATGATGTAGCCCCATAACTTGAACCACTCCGAACCTATACAAGAAAATGATCTACAAGAAATGAGAAACAGGAAAATCTAATTTGGCACAGAAAATGTATTGCTCCAAAACTATAGGGTCAAATTGAAAAGTTTTTTAAAACCTCAAGGATCAAAATGTAATTTTTCCATTTTTTCATTTTACATATAATAAGTATCATGGTGGTTGGATTAACTTTGATCTATAAAAATATTTAATTCCATCTATTATTTCACCAAATCTAGATCACATCATAGCAAAAGAGAGAGGGGAGATAGTTAATTTCATTCCGAAGCCAAATCCGACCATTCTGGGAAGAGATTTTGCCCGTTTGGATTCTAATTCTCAAATCGTTCTCGTCAATTTACTTTAAGTATTCCTATTATTTCTTCATGATGTTCTTTTATATGATTCTTAAATTCATGCCGTTTATGTTTAGTGGATAAATTGTTAATTCCGATCTCATTTTCATGAGAATTCTCATTTGTTTTTTCGAATAGGACTTGTATTCTAATAGCCACTTTTGGTGACTTTTCCAAGACTTCTGAGCTACCGTTAGATCATCAAATTAGGTATACTCCAGAATTTTAATCATATACTATTGAACTAATTAATAAAATGTTAGTTTTAAGGCTATTAAAAACTGATTAAAAAACTTATATGAAATCGCAGTTAAATTTCTGTCTTCTCCTAAAATCTGGTGCAATTTGAGTACTTTGGCCACTAATTTTACCCATCTACGATTCAAATGAAATTATAATCAAAACATTAAATTATAAATAATTGAGATACATTTCTAGCTACAAATTTGGGCTTAAACGGGGTTACGGTTTGAGAAATATGACCAAAATACCAAGCTATTGTCAGTTTATCATTGCTGCAATCTAAACACTTTGGGCTTTATTTTAACCCCTCTATGATTTATATTAATTTTTTCTCAAAGCATAAACGCTTTAGATAAATGAAACACCCTTCTAACTGTAAATTTTTGTATCAAATGGATTTACGATTTATGAGATATAGTCAAAATACCGAACTGTCAACTCTTGAACATATTTGAAAACTTATTTCAAAATGATATAAAATTGGTTAGAAATCATGTAACAGGCATAAATTTGAGCCTAAATAAATATGATCATATTATGGAATTATTGAACTCAAATATATTTTGAAAGGTAACTTGGTCATAAAATTGGATTAGGTTACATATTAGTTGAGAATTTATTTGTACTTGTTTTTGGCTTACACTGATATAGTAGATTAATAAGAGCCCGATAACCATAGTCTAGTCAATAGTCACATTATTCTTGGGTGCCCAAGGACCAAGAATTTATATTATTTAAACCTTCGGTGCCCGAGGACCAATGTATAGATTTTGGTTCCAAGGACCAAGAATTTATATTATTTAGACCTTGGAAGCCCGAGGACCAAGGTATAGATTTTGAGAGCCCAGGGATCAAAATCTAGCCGTGCAAGCAACAAAGATAATCTGCGGCCACTTTACAAGTATAGTTAGGGAGAGCCCGATGGATCCCTACTAGTAGTCGTTTATTTCTATTGATTCATGTCTTATATTTTGTTTATATGCATGTTTAGTTGATATTGGCTTAATTAGCTTGATTTCTATTCCTGTTTTGATACATCGAATATTGTAAAATTGTTAATTCGTAGATTGGACACATATTTCTAATCGTACCTGCTTGGTTGTTTTTCCACCATCTTTTGCATTAAAATGCCAAGCAGAATCAGGTGGGGTGGTTCATGGGAAGTAGATCTAGGTTGATTCTTACTCGAGGATGGCGAGGCCTTAGGAGTTCATTTATCTATATGTTCTTAATTGTTATTTTTATACTAAGTTGAGACTGATATAGGCCATTTTCTAGTATTATGATTTTTGGATATATTTTTGTTTATAAATGGACCAATATAAGATAACAAGGATGAAGGTTGATTAGTTTATATTTTCATGGGAAAATTGATGTAAAATTTTAAATGATCAATTATTGTTTCCTGTTATTTTTAGATAGTTGATTCTGTTATCTATCATATTAAATTATGGGGTGTTATAGTTGATATTAGAGCCTAGGTTTACAGTAACCTTGGGGGCTATCGGGTATTGGTTATGTCTGGAGAAAGTCTTAGTTGAGCTAGATCTAGAAAGGCAGGGTAGGCATCTAGGAACTTGACTGCCTTGGATGTTCTTGTATGACTTGTGTACCTTGTTTGTATCAATCCATGTTGCATTAATTTCATATGCATATTTTATATATATATATAAATTAGAGGAATATTATGACAGATGTCGACATTTAACTCTGTACGGGATATATGAGAGACTCCATGTAAGTCCAATATGGATCTCTATCAGTATACAAGGTTAACGACAAGTGATGTGGGTTTTTTTTATCATTTTCTTTACCATATATAATGTGAACATGTATAGGCCACGGCGATTGAGACGGTAGTCAAAGTGGTTACGGTGAACAGAGGCGTGGTGCTCTTTGGGGCATTGCTATTGGACGGTATGTTAGTGTACAACTTACAAGTGGGAGTATATGTATGCTAGGAAGTAATGATTGTGGTAGGCATATGATTTGTGACAGGAAGGGAAGTACATATGGTTGGGCTTATGGATTTTGTGAATGTGGTATCGTGTTACCATCGATGTTGTATCATATTGTCATTGATAAGATATTATATGGCTGATGAAGTAATCGTATGGATTAGCTTAGGTTCCTTTGCATTAGGTAAAGTGTAATTAATGATGTTGTGCTCGGATTCTGATGACGAGGAAGTTTGATACAAAGCTTTTGATTGGCGAATATTGTGATTAGCTATAAGGTTGTGTTGAAGAGGTAGAAGGTAAATTTCAGAATGAGATTGTGGATATGATAAGAGAATATGAACAAGTTAAGAACTAGGATAGATATGTACTTTTCCGATTAGTTTGTGATAAATGATGGATTGCACTAGATAATTGTTTGAGTGTAAACTCGATTGAGAGATATTCGGATAAGAGAATTAGTTAGTGATAAAAATTACAGAAATGTGTGCAAAGTATGAGGTAGTAAGAAGAAAGCATTGAGTATTTAGAGTTGTTATATTGAGTAACCTGGGTGACTGAGAGAATGAGTTTTGTAAGATAATGGGTTAAGCTGTGAGATATTATGCATGTGGAGATTGTCTAAGAACTAAAGGATTAGGTATTGTGTCAGTTCTTGGGAATGTTTAATTGGATATTGGATAGTAAAAGCTTAGTAAAGACGAAAATTACCAAAAATGTGAGGTCAAGAGGTTTGAGAATTGTAAAAGAGTAAAGGATGTGACGAGGAAGAGTTACAACTTTGGAGACATATGTGAAAATATGGAGATATTGGCATATATGTAGAGTTAGTAGGTTAAAGATGGTCGATAAAGTGATGGGACGTGAAATACGGGTACGAGTATCAAATGTATGCCGAGTAGGAGACATTAATGTTGGGGAGGTAGAACTGTCTTGGAGACATTGTATAGATTAGAGATAGAGCTGGTAATCTTAAGGAGCCTTGATGTTTGCTAGTATGTTTGGATGAGAGACGTAGGGTGGTAGTATAGAGGATGGATGAACACACATGTTTGATGAGGTTGGTCATTACCGGTTGGTAAGTTAATCTTGCTATGCAGTTAACAACCTGAAGTTTTGTCGAGATTGTCGGTTAGGTATTATAGATGAGTATCCTATGCTGCATTGTGTAAATAGTGTTGGTTGGTGATTGAGAGTAGCTTTGAAATGCATATATGTATTTTCCATGGTGAGACTTGTTTGGAGGATACACGATTTGTCTATTTGATTGTACGTTAACTAAAATGGAAAGAATGATATTGTGGATGATTAGATGAGAGAACCTTCATGAAATTCTCTTCGTTGGGTATTGTAGGAAGATTAGTTGTAGATAAGTAGTACGCTCCATACTACAAAGAGAAGTATCGATCAAGGGTCGGGGATTATTTTATTATGGTCGAATCATTTAATCTATGTCAATAGAAATAGTCTATTAATGTCATATAGGTGTTGTCATGCCGAGACTTATTTGGAGGATTATGGTTGGTCGACTTAGCTATTCCTTAATCAAGATGGAGGTAGCAATAAGTTTTGGATATGTAGTAATAGAGATGTCCTGGAATTTGTTTGGCTAAGTAGACAATAAATAGTAATAGGAATGTTGTGGTTGTGGTTGTAGTCAACGTGGTGTCATTCTACTGCTAATATGATGATTCATGGTTATTGAGATGAGGATGTATTGTCGCTGATAAGATATTGTGTTGTTGTTGAGAGGATTGTTATGATGTTGGTGAACCTTGGGAGTATGTTCATTCCAAGGTTTAATGTGATTATGTTAGGTCTCGAGAGTATACTTATTCCGAGATTTAGTGTGATTGTTATATGACTTTATTGAACATGTCATCTAGATTGCGAAATTTTTGTAATCTTGTCAAAAAGTGGATTGTTACTGGTTGAACTAGAAATTTTATGCTGTCATTTAGTTGGTAGGGTTAAGTGTATTATAACCCTCATATGTGGTAGTCGTTGAGTCAAATAAGTATTTGAAGTTGGTAGAAGTTGGTGTTCCGATAAGCCTATATGTATGTTAAGCGGTTTGCAGTTAATGAAGACTAGCGTTGAAGGTGGAATTGAGGATGTCCTTGTTAATTGCTAGTGCAGGTGTGATAGGGGAATTTTGGGGATGTATACTATGTGTTAAGACATCGATTGCTTGATGATTTAATTTTTGATGAATCAACATGTATGAAAGCCAAATAGTGATGATGAAAGAAGACTGGATGTGGATTACAAACAAATAAGTAATGCCAGTACCTTTTAAGAATTGTCGATAGTTAAGATTGTCGTTAAGTGTTCGTGGAATGATGGAAACTCAATAAAATAATATTGTTAAGTC
>MKEJ01029705.1:0-20502 GCA_001753735.1 Embelia ribes
ATTATTGTATTTTGAGGATAAATTTATTACAAATTGAGGACAATTTGCTATAACTATTTGTACCCAAAAGCAAATTGAAAATACTTGAAGTAAATTATTCTCAATTTATACTACTTGACCTAAAAAATACAGTATTTCTTGTAAATTACAGGAAAAAAATTCTTGTACCGAGATGACTTCCTTTCAGTGACCTTAGTGGAGCCTTTCTCAGTTGGTCCACAGTTGTTGCTCCATGGTTGTTCGCTAGGGTAAATGAATAAGGTTTGAGCTAAGTATTTAGCGAGAACTAAAGAAATCACTCTCAAACTCAACATTTTTAGAGTAAATGAGCTAAGTTGAAGTGGGTATTATGTATTATAGAAATCATAAAATAAATTTGAATTGGCCCTATTGGCCACAATTGAAACACACCGGCCCCTGAACTGTCGAACTTGAAGAAGCAAGAAAAATGGGTTGAGAATGCCCACGAGAAGAAGGAGAAAAGGCCTAACGCGACATTTTCTTATTACCACCACCACTAGCATTATAAACCGAACGTGCATTTGAGTACTTACTTTTATAGTTGAAGCATGTACTACTTTTTTTAGTCGAAGCATGTACCACTTTTCTAGTTGAGGCATGTACTTTCGTATTAATCATTGATCGAAATTTATCAACATGTGTATACATATCAAGTACCACATAGTTTAATTTTTATCTTGTTCATTGATAGTCCTTGTTGCGTCCCGAAATCCGTGGCCTGGAGATCGCGGGATAAAAGAAAAAAAAAGAAAGAAAAAGAAAATAAAGTAAAAATATAAAAATATTTCTACGTCATCATCATCACTACAATATCTAATCATCACTATAGGGCAATACTAGGCAACTATATACAACATTCACATTAGAGTCTCGCAACAGTAAATACATCTATAGCTTGCCTACAAATATATGTATAAACTATTCTAAAAAGAAATAGGAAGGCCCGTACTAACACTATTTAAAATATCTGATATAAGTGTAAATTGTCAGTTTTCATATACATCGCATCAAACTATCTGCTTGACAAAAATGAATAACAAAAAGAAGTTACAACATGTTATTGCCACTACAAAAGTAATACATGAGCAACAAATATGTATAACTTCTATGTCATCATCGCCATGCCTGCTATAGCATCAAAATGCATATATTTATGACCATCTTAAAATGCTCGAAACCCGCCTCCACGCCCACAAAACTACTCATAATAATAAAGAAGGAAAATGAAACGGTTAGATGATAAATATCAAGATATAATAGAGTCTAAGTACTATATGACATAAATGAGCATGCTATTCGTAAACAAATAAGGCATTAAATTAAGCATGCTTCAACAATAGTAAAAAGTAAAGAATGCTATTGAATACCAATATGAATAACAATGCAACCCGCCATGACTATGTCCATGATAATTAATATTCGCCAATATTATGGCTATGCAAAAGATAATCAAGACTCGCCTCACCAATGACTCAAGCTAAAAAGATGGGACTAATATTTATCGTTTTGTAAAATGATACTAAGATCAGTCTGCCAAACGTAACTCCAATTCTAACCTTCATTAACCTATCTGCCACATGTAACATCAGTCAATGGTAAAATCCCTGATCAGATTTCTCATCTTTCATGGTAAGGTTGTAAGCCTCATTGCTCCCCGTGGTTTGTAAAATAATGCTTTATCCCGAAAAGAAAGGAAAAGAATATTAAATCCTAACTCTACTCATAGCAATACATATGTCTCACCTACACATACTAATGCATATATCTCGCGTACGCATGGATAAGATAATAAACAATACTATAACATGATGAATTATTCTACAAGCTATTTATCATGTGAAAATTATCATATCAATTACGCTACACATAATTTCATATATTAAGCAATCAAGTCTACCATACCATTAACCATACACGCCTATGTACTACAGATTCACGATTGTATATTGAGTTTATAGTCTGTCGTACCTCGCCAATACACTGAGTAGTCACCGGAAGGCTAATGTCAAATTCCCCAAAAAAAAAAACCTTCTTGCTTGAACCGAATCACTCTAGCATGCCAATCGAATCATTTTACTACAAGACATAAGAAAGAAGTTTGCTAAATTTTGCAATAAAGAAGTGTTGAAGCCTCAAAGCCAACCGAATCTCGATACTAGATAAAATCACCCAGCCTTCACCAAGCTTCAATTTTATCTTTCAACCCAAGAACTAATCTAGAAGATGAACATGAATCGTCACGCATATAAATAAGAAAATGATCCTCTCGGGATAAGGAACAAGAATATGTAATTTATTTTAACGTACGAATATGGTTTGGAAACCAAGGATTTGAAAATGAATGGGATGAGAAATGAAACTTACCTCAAAACATTCCTCTTGCTCTAAGAAAGCCAAAAATCCATTTAATTTTCACATTCAAGCTTGGAAGCTAGATGAAATCACGGGTTAAAGTGGAAACTTCCTATTCGCCTCTCTTTCTCTCTCTCAAATTTTCGGAATTTGAGTGAAAATGGCATTAAGTCAACATGATGTGACTTTTTAAAAAGTTGTTCTATACATGAATAAAGCAACATATAGGGTGTAGTAGTCGACTTATTTGCTAACAATTGACATATAGGTGGTATAAGTCGACATATAGGCCCCCATAATGAAATAAAACTCTCCGAACAACAATATAACCCTATAGGTTGACATATAGGTCATATAAGTTGACATATAGGCTATAAGTCGACTTATATATTCTATAAGTCGACATATAGGTCCAACATAATCCCCTCATGGCCATTGGAATTCTATTGTTCTACCAAAGCATTTCCCGAACACTTTGGGTCCTATTTTGACCTCTCTACATTTTGAATTGGCTTTTGAACAAAACACAAAAGCTGTAAATAAATGAAATAACTTTCTATGGTATATTGTTGATCTTAATTGGATTTTCGGTTTGGAAGATATAACCAAAATATCAATTAGGTGTCATAAGAAAGTTTGTTATTGAACTTGATTTTGGTTCTACAACTTTTACTTGTCATCACCATATGCTACGCCACACTAACCCCATGTCACGCAACATGTATACATCACCACACCATCACACAACACGTAATAATAATACACAATTATTATATACGTCTCTATGATAATATGATGCATGACACTATTAATATTATGATGCAATCAATAATATTATTAAAGCAAAAAATTCATTTGAATTTCTGTGACATTATATCCTTCCCACATTCGAAAATTTTGTCCACGAAATTCACACACACTACACCAAAAGAGTAAAATGTACCAGAATTGATGAAAAGTTCTGGATGTTTTGTTCGCATCACCTCATCGCATTCCTACTTCATCTCCTTGCTGGGGCCACTTCTCCTTAATACCTTCACTAAACAAATCGACTTCTTCTTTAACATTTGTTCTTTCACATCAAGGACTTGAATTGGTTTGACCTCGTATGTCACATCTTTTTCTACGTGCAAATCGTCAAAGTTGATAACATGAGAGGGATCCCAAATATACTTCTGCAATATAAAAATGTGGAAAATAGGATGCACACTCAATAGCTACGATAGCAAAGCAAGTAGAAACGCTACTTCATCCACCGTTTCAAGAAGCAAGAAACGACCGACATACTATGGTGATAATTTCTTTTCTTGCTAAATTACATAACTCCCTTCTTTGGAGATACTTTCAAGAATACATAATCGCCCACCTCGAATGACAAAGGATGTCTTTTCACGTCCACATAACTCTTTTGGCGACTCCACGCTGTCTCCAACTGCTATTTAATTAGTCTTATGTTCTCGATAGTTTCTCACACTAGATCAGGACCAAGTAAAGCCCCATCTCTCGCTTCCGCCCAACAAATAGGAAAATGACAGGGATGCCCATACAATACTTCAAAATGAGGCATCCCAATGCTCAAATGATAGCTATTATTGTACGCGAACTCTATCAAGCCCATTTGCTATTCCCAACCTCCGCCAAAGTCAAGGATACATGCCCTATGCATATCCTCTAAAGTCTGGATTGTCCTCTCAGATTGGCCATCCATTTAAGAATAAAAGGTCGTACTCAATGCAAAAGTGGTCCCTAAACCACTTTCAAGACTCGACCAGAAATGCAAAATAAAGCAAGGATCTCTATTAGAAATAATGGATATCGGAGCCCTGTGCAAAAGAATAATCTCATTGATATATTTCCGACAAAGTTTTTCAACAGAGTCGGTAATACATATCGGAAAGAAATGCATAGATTTCGTTAGGTGATCCACAACAACCCAAATAGCATTGCACCCCTGCCTTGATCTCAGTAACCCCATGACAAAATCCATTGTCATCCATTCCCATTTTCACTCGGGAATGGGCAACGGCTGTAGCAACCCACCAAGATACTTGTACTCGACCTTAACTTGTTGACACGTTAAGTAATGAGATACAAACTCTGCTACATCTTTCTTCATTCCGGGCCACTAGAAATGACGAGATATGTCATGGAACATCTTGGTGTTCCCGGGATACACCACCAACCTCGAATGATGAGATTAGGTGAGATTCTCGTAGAACCTCATCTCTAATTGAAGCAGGCCCATACAAACGACTTTGGAAATGCAATCTGCCATCGTCAGAGATGGTCCAACGATTAAGACCATGCTCACTTAGAATCTGTACTCGATATACATTTGATTCTTCATCTGAATATTACGCTTCTACCATACAAGTGACTAAAGTTGGTTGGACTTCAACCGTAAACAATGTCATATGTTTGTCCACCTGAACAATCTCTAACCCAAACTCATTAAATACTAGAAGCATCTCCCATTCATCAACAGAAAGGCAAGCAATAGAACAATAAGTCTTTCAACTCAAAGTATCTGCCACCACATTGGCCTTCCCGAGATGATATTGCAAATTGAAATTGTATTGCTCCAAGTACTCCATCCACCTCCTTTGATGCATATTCAAATCCCATTGTGTGAAGATGTACTCAACGACTTGTGATCCGAATATACCTCGAACTTTTCTCCATATAGGAGTGTCACTAACATTTCAATGCGAATACTACTGTACCGAGCTCTAAGTCATGAGTAGGATAATTTTTCTCGTGCACTTTCAATTGTCAAGAAATATATGCCATCACTTTTCCAATTTGCATAAGCACGTACCCCAATCCTTCTTTCGATGCATTGCAATACACTATATAACCAATCTCTCGTTTAAGAATAATAAGAATCACAGCCGATGTTAACAAGTCTTTCAATTGTAAAGACTCATAGCATTTTGATTCCCACTCAAATTTCACTCCTTTGCGAGTAAGCCTAGTCAAAGAACCCGTCAGACATGAAAAGTTCATAACAAAATGTAAATGGTACCCCACCAACCCCAAGAAAATTCGAATTTTGAACACAGATTTAGGTCGCTTCTAATTGGTAACGGCTTCAAAATTTGTAGGATCCATCATAATACCTTCCGCCGACACTACGTGCCCAAGAAAATGAACCTCCAACAACCAGAACTTGTATTTCGAAAACTTGGCATAAAATCGATGTTTCTGATAAGTAGAAAGAACAATCCGTAAATGTTCACGATGCACCTCCTCAGTAGGCGAATAGATAAGAATGTCATAAATGAACACTACTACGAACTAATCAAGATAAAGATAGAAGATTCTGTTTATTAGATCCATGAAAGCTGCAGGAGCATTTATAAGACCGAAAGGCATCACGAAAAATTTGAAATGCTACCGAATATGAAATGTTGTCTTCGGTATACCTTCCGCTCTAACCCGTAACTGATGATATCCCATACACAAATCGATCTTAGAAAAGAACTTTAAACCCATCAATTGGTCAAAGGAATCATCAATTCTTGGTAAGGGATATTTGTTCTTAATAGTTGCCCGGTTCAACTTATGGTAGTCAATGCATAT
Source organism: Embelia ribes (assembly GCA_001753735.1). Taxonomy (NCBI): domain Eukaryota; kingdom Viridiplantae; phylum Streptophyta; class Magnoliopsida; order Ericales; family Primulaceae; genus Embelia; species Embelia ribes. Next base: position 5,956 of record MKEJ01029705.1, read on the forward strand.
TCGCATCAATCTATCCTTTTTCGGTACGAATAATGTTGGAGCACCCCAAGGTGAAGAACTAGATCGAATAAAACCCCTCCACTTAAGATCATCAATATGTAGCCACAATTAGTCCATCTCCGTGGGAGCCAAATGGAAGGGGGCAATAGCTATTGGTTTTGTCCTGGGAACCAAGTCAATAACAAATTCAACTTCCCTTTCAGGAGGTAATCCACTTAAATCATCGGAAAATACATCCAAAAACTAGCTAATGATAAGAAATGATTCCAACCCCGAATGCACCTCCTCCGCAATAGATAGACTAGCTGGTATAAAGCTCGATGTGTGTAAGGAAGTATGTGATTGTATCCTCCCTGAAAACCAATGTTGACTCCCTCAAGAGTTCTCATTACCACCCTACACCTCTCACAACCAATCACTGCATGAAAGTTCGTCAACCAATATATACCCAAAATAATGTCAAACCTAACATGCCAAAGACTACGAATTCATATAAGAATATACGATCTAAAATTAAAATTTCACACCTCTGATAAATACGATCAATATGGAATATATGATCCCCCGGAGTATCAATATATATAGGTAACTCCATACATTCCATAGGCAATTCTAACATAGATGTAATATATAAAGAAATGAAGGAATATAATGCATATGTGTCGAACAATACATGTGCCTAAGTAGAAAGAAAAGGAAACATACCTCGAACGATAAAAGGCACAACGTCATTCGGAGCTTGAAGCATCACATATGTACGAGTCTGAGAAGTTTAACCCCGCTGAAAACTACCTCGAGATCCACCACCACTCTGATAACCCTCACAAGGTATCTCTGCAACCTGTTGAGAAAAAGAAGAAGGTACAACATATGGTAGACTAGGAGCTACCCCAGATGAAGTGGTCTACTGCGAAACACTAGGAACAACTGGAATAAGGAAGCCCTCAAGGCACCACGACTTCATGTGTCCATCTTGTTGTATCTGCAACAAGTGACCATAGGGCATGGCATTTGAATATATCCCTCCACCCCACACATACAACAAACAACAGACTGGAGACAGTCATAAGCTATGTGGCCTTGCCGGCTACAAGTAAAGTACCCCTGCTCTGAATAGTAGTTCTTGAAGATGTCAAATTTACCAGCTGAGGCAACCTACAAGATGAAGAAAAACTATCTCATGATCTTTTCCTACCACCATCCCCACTAACCTAAGAACCACCATTACCACCTCTACCACCATCGTATCCCGAACCCATATCCAAAACCTGTACAATTTGTAGACCTGCAAATGAACCCAAAGGCCTAAAAGAATGAGAAGTGTCCCCACATTACTTATTAAGCAAGCTATACTCCATCTTCATGACAATCCCAACACATCCCTTAAGCTTCTTGTGAATATTCCCCATGACATGAGTTTGTATCGAAGGGCACAAACCTTGTTCGAAGCGCCTAATTTGTAGTTTGTTAGTTGAAACTAGCTCTGGTACATACCGAGACAAACTAGTAAACTTCATTTGGTATTTTTGCACATCCATACTCCCCTGAGTAAGGTTCACAAACTCATCCCCCTTTCTTTCCTGGTGCATATGAGGAAATAATTGTTCCAAGAACAAATCCTTGAAAGCGGTCCAAGTGAGATTACTTCCACTGAAAATCTCTTCCTGACCTTTTCACCACTTTGCTGCATCACCTAGTAGATAGAATAGCTCTATCACCATCCTAAGATTATTGTCTGCTATCTGGAGCAACTTGAAGATGCACTCCATATTTTCTAACCATTCTTCCACCACGATTGGTTCCGGATCTCCTTTATAGATAAAAGGATCCATCCTCTTGAAATGTTTATAAGCCACCGAAGCTCGAGTCTCGCCACTTTCTTCCCACGAACTCCCTACAATACGTATAAGAATCTCTTCCGTTACATGAAGCCTCTCCTTCTCATATTGAGGACAAACACATGGGGGAATTTGAGTTTGAGGTAAATGACCCTCGCCCTCATTTTCTTCTATGCTTTCATCTTCCGAAGTCTCCTCTAAATTGGGAATATTCTCTTCGTCCCTTATGTCTGCCATCGTTTTTGCGCGAATACACATAAGTGGCATCTTATCCTCATCAAGAACCCTCATTCTACTACCTCTATCTTGAATATTCACTCATCTTCCTCCTCGTCGCTCATCGCCTTGACTCCCATGTCCTCGTGACATAGCTTAACTTCACATCACAAGAAAAAAAAAAAGGAGATTTGAAGTCAGTCATTATAATGTAATGATAATCATCAATGGAAGAAAACTATCACACATCAAGTTACAAAATAAATTGTATTATGCAAATCATTTCTATGCATAACTATACTCTCAACCCCGCCAATCTCCTACATGCAAGCTACCAAGGTTTATATAATCCGGTTCACTCTGATATCAATATGTCATGCTCAGAAATCCGTGACCCGGGGATTGCGAGATAAAAAGAAAGAAATAAAAATAAAAATATAAAAATGCTTCTACTCCATCATCATCACTACAATATTTAATCACCACTGCAGGGCGATACTATACAACTATATACATTATTCTTATCAAAGTCTTGCTGCAGTAAATACATCTATGGTCTGTCTACAGATATATGTATAAGCTATTCTAAAAAGAAATAGGAAGACCCGTACCAACACTATATAAAAATATCTGATACAAGTGTATACGGTCAAATTACATATACATCACCTCAAGCTATCTGCTTGACAAAAATGAATAACAAAAAGAAGTTACAACATATTCTTTCTACTATAAAAGTATTACATGAGCAATAATTATGCCTAACTTCTATGTCGTCACCGCCATGCCTGCTACATACATATAAGGATGCTCAAAACCCGTCTCCATGCCTACAAAACCACTCATAATAATAAAAAAGGAAAATGAAATCGTTAGATGATAAACATCAAGATATAATAGAGTCTAAGTGCTATATGACATGGATGAGTATTTTATTAGTAAACAAATAAGGTATTAAATTAAGCATGCTTCAACAATGGTAAAAACTAAAGAATACTATGAATACCAATATGAATAACAATGCAACCCGCCATGACTATACCCATGAATATCAATACGTACCAACACTATGACTATGCAAAAGATAATCAAGACTGGTCTCGCCTCACCTCGCCAACGACTCAAGCTAAAAAGATGGAACTATTATTTATCATTTTGTAAAATGATACTAGGATATGTCTGCCAAATGTAATGCCAATCCTAACATTCATTGACCCGTATGCCATATGCAACGCCAGTCAATAGTAAAATTCCTGATCAGGTTTCTTGTCTTTCAAGGCAAGTCTATAGGCCTCATTACTTCCCGTTGTTTATAAAATAATATTTTTGTCCCGAAAAAAAAGGAAAAGACTATTAAATTCTTAACTCTACTCATACCAATACATATGTCTTACCTATATATACCAATGCATATATCTCGCCTATGCACGGATAAGATAATGAACAACACCATAACATGAAGAATTATTCTACGAGCAATTTATCATGTGAAAATTATCATATCAATTATGTTATACATAATTTCATACATTAAGCAATCAACTCCACCAAATAATTAATCACACATGACTATATACCACAGATTCTCAATTGTATATTGAGTTTATAGTCTGTTGTACCTCGCCAATGTACCGAGTAGTCACCGAAAGGCTAACGTCAAATTCCCCGAAACCCACCTTCTTGCTTGAACCAAATTACTCTAGCATGCCATTCGAATTGCTTTACTCCTAGTATATAAAACTTTTTCTAAAACGTAAGAAAGAAGTTTGCTAAATTTGTCTCAACAACTAACTCGGCACGAAAATAAAAAAATCGGAAATGATAATAGAATTCAATGAAATTACCTCAACATATAGGCCTCACAATAGTAATAAAGAAGTGTTGAAGTATCAAAGCAAAACGAACCTTGATACTAGATGAAATTGCCCCCGCCTTTGCTAAGCTTCAACTTCGTCTTTCAACCCGAGAAATGATCTAGAAGACAAATATGAATCGATACGTACATAGATAAGAAAATGATTCCCTTGGGATAAAGAACAAGAATATATAATTTTTTTCAACATACGAACATGGCATAGAAACCAAGGATTTGAAAATGAACGGGATAAGAAACGAGGCTTACCTAAACGGTCCTCTCACTTTAAGGAGCCAAAAATGCATTTAGTTTTCACATCCGAGCTCGGGAGCTAGATGAAATCACAAGCTAAATTAGAAACTTACTATTCACTCCTCTTTCTCTCTCTTTTTTTCTCTCTCTCTTTCTCTTAAATTTTTGGAATTTGGGTGAAAATGGCTTTAAGTCAACATGATGTGACTTTTTAAAAAGTTGTCCCGGATATGAATAAGTCAACATATAGGATGCAACAGTCGACTTAGTTGCCAACAATCAACATATAGGTGGTATAAGTCGACATATAAGCCCCCAGAATGAAACAAAATTCTCTGGACAAAAATGTACTCCTATAAGCCGATATATAGGTCATATAAATCGACATATAGGCTAAAATTCGACCTATAGGTCCTATAAGTTTACATATAGGTTCAATAGAATCCCCTCATGGCCATTGGAATTCTGTTGTTCTGCCAAAGCATTTTTAGAATATTTTAGCCCTATTTTTACCCTTTGTGCGTTGAATTGGCTTTTGAACAAAATACAAAAGTTGTAGATAAATAAATTATCTTTCTAATGGCATATAGACCTTAATTGGATTTACGATTTTTGAGATAGGTCCAAAATACCAATTAGGTGTCACAACAAAGTTTGTTATTGAACTTGATTTTAATTTAACTTTCACTTGTCATCACCATATGCTATGCCATACTAACCCCATGCCACACAACATGCATATATCACCACGCCATCACACAACACGTAATAATAATACACTATTATTATACACAATGTCTCTATGATGATACAATGCATGACAATAGTAATATTATGATGCAATCAATAATATTATTAAAGCGAAAAATTCATTCAAATTTCTGAGACGTTACAATCCTACCCGTATTCATTATATATATTTTCTTGCTTAGCTTATTTATTTCAGAGGTGATAATGCGTGCTCAAGAGATGCTTGACACATTCACATCAACTTGATGTTTACTTTGTATATGTGGTCAAGATAGTATGTATTTTTATTTTTTATTTTTTGGACAAGCTTATTACTTGATGTATGTAAGCAACTTGGAAGGTTATTTTTGGTGTTGTATAGGTACAAAAACATGATATTGGATTTCTGTTGTAGTTGGGTTGTGGCGGTATTATGGCATTTCGAAATATGTATTTGTGGAGTAGTATTTCTTTTCCTTTTTTTTTTTTCTTTCTAGTTTATATTTTCTTTTCTTTTTCTTTCTTTTCTAACTTTCCCGGGTTTGGCAAAAATTCAGGGCATGACACCACCTGCAGAATTAACCCTTCTCTTAGATTCACCTACAATTGTACTCCCTTGTAACTTTTAGATGTTACCTTTGATCTTTTTGCCTTCAAGAACTAGTTGTCCCTTCTTTAACACCTTTAATACTCCACCTTGACCCTTGAAAGAGTACTATTAGGCGTCACACCAGCCTAAAAAAATAAGGTTCTTCCTAAGCCCCAGGACGTGCCTTATCTTACTTAGTTCTTTCGGACCACCATGAGTTTTGAGCTTCACAGTTCCAACACTTGCAATGTCACACACCGTTTCGTCACCCATATGAACCGAACACCCATCAACCACCTTGTACTTGTGAAAGTATGCCCTATTTTAACATATATGGTAAGAGTATTGCGAATCCAAGATCCAATAATTCGAATCCTCAACCGAACCATCCACGCTAGCAAGAACATATCTAATGTCCTCATCCACAAAATTCATTGATGTACCTACTTTCAATTAAGGACACACTAATTTGAAGTGCCCTTCTTGTCTACAATTCCAACTTCCCTTTGAATTTCCTGTGGAGTTTTGGTTATTGTCGCCCCTCTTATTGACCGACCATTCTGATTTTTACCCTCCATATTAAGAGCGGAACCCAATGATTGCGGAGCACTATCCATTTTGCGAGTTTTCTCATTGATGATAACATTATGCACCTCATCAAACTTTAACTTTGTTTTTCCCACCACACTACTAAGAGTTGTAACCAAGCCGTTCCGACTCTCTAGTAGTAAGGCTAACAAAGTTAAAACTTTAACTTCGTCCTCAAAAACAATCCCAATAAAGGTCAGAGCTCAATTGGGCGATGGTTTCCTTGAGCTTGTTGACATGCTTCAAAACCGAAGCACTATCATCTATCCGAGTATTAAACAAGTATTGAATATAGTGTACCTTATTTACTGAGGAGGGCTTTTCATATAACGCTTCCATGAGAGATAGTTGTGGTCTTGTTCGTGACATTAAAGGCTATGCCACATGACAAATACAACCTCACCACCGCAAAAGCCTTGTGACCCAATACCTCCCACTTATATTGCTCCATATCCTTTGGCTTCTCTTTCCATGGCTTCAACATATCTTTCCCATTAAGAATATTGATTATCTGCATTTTCTAGAAAGCAAAATCCAACCTATTGTCAATCACAATCTTATCCATTGAGTACTCCATGATAATTTCTTTTGAAGCAACATACCCTTAACCAAGAGCTCTACCCCAAGCACAAAGCCTATGCTCCAATACTAATTGTTGTGGATAATTGGTCCTTAATAATCTTGAGGTAGGACAATTTATCTGTGCAAGACCACAGAAGCAACAATAACGAAAAAAAAATGACCAATACGTCATGCAAGATAACAAAACAAAACTAATAACCAAAAGAGAAAATACTGCCAAAATAATCGGGGAAATAGTTATTGGCAAAAATCCCACAAGTTTTATTATAAGTAGATCAAGATTACAATAAATTCTCTCGTTCACTACCTAAATTACCCTAGGATTTGCCTTAGAGACAATCCACCAAGAACACCTCTTGGAATTTTTCCCGTCTCATACCTCTCTAGGATTTTCCCCATTTGAAAACTATTTCAAAGCACTTTCAATAATTGTCTGAGCTTTACAATTACAAGTGTTTTTAGATATCATACCCTAATACACATTCTAGGTAGTATATATAGGGTACACAAGAAAATAAAGTCCAAATAGGAAATAAAATCTTCTAAACTGCCACTCGGTAGATCGATCCGAACCAGGCTTGGAATCAATCAGACCAATGTGTCAAAAGTACAAAAAATTATGATAAATTATAAAGGCCATGTGCGATCGAGCGTACACACATGTTTCATATATCAAGCTCAAATTTGATTCCGAAATTACCGACAAGGTTTCCGAGATCTCCGTTGTCGATTTTCCAACATCCATTGCACACTAGATTTGAGCCAATCTCTTAATAGAAAAATGCAAATGTAATAGTAGCAAGGTAGTTGAATCAAAGTTTGAGAATCAATTTGTAAAAATTAAAACAATGGCGATGACAAACTAAGTCGCGGCCCCCAAACAATGCGGAAGAAAAATTTATAATTTTTGGCTTTGATAACATGTCAAATAATATGAAATGAGAAAAAGTAGATTTACAATTGATACGTAAATGCAAAGAGTAAATAAACATCTATATATGAGTCAATAAATTTTGCCACTATAAGTCTAATATCATCAAATAAGAATGTAAAGTTATTTCACCATTAATTTCCCAAATCTCAAGTATATACAAAGTTATTTCACCATTAATTTCCTACTTACTAACTTCTGCATATACGAATGTGATATACAGAATAGATTACATGTATAATAGTTCGACATGAACTACGCCTCGTAAACCTTTCCCCCAGTTCCCAAAAATACTAAAGTTTCCAAAAGAAAAAAAAAATCAAAACCGAACTGTTAAAATGTGACTTATCCAATTGTTGTGGAAATCATATTCTTTAATATTTTGATTTACAAAATGAAAACTTCTTCAATATATCAATTAGATGGAAAAATTCAAAAGCATTATTTTATTCTTGTACCCTCTACTTATAGTCCAAGATAATAATTTTCAAATTAAATGGGTCAGTTCAAACCCTACAAAAATCTGCCAAGCTTAAATGATATAGGTGACCCGGGCTACTCAGCTAAACTCATTTGTGATCAATGTGATTATTAATCTAACAATATTTCTTAGTTAATAGTCACCAACAAGAGAATCTCTCTCTACTATACTGTCTATCGAGCATAGGTGGATCGAGGAGGGAGGCTGGAAAAGCCATGGCCTTCCATTTCCAAAATTTCTCCAAAAATTTAATATAAATTTTGAAATTTTTTTATTTATCTATAAGCAGACCCCTTGAAAAAAAAAAATACATTCATTCATATAGCTCACGTAGACTTAGCAATCTCTTCCCATGATTTTTGGGTCTATCATTGATGTCCAGACCAAAGAAGCATCCCATTATTGAAAATATAGGTGCTCAACATTGTATAAATTATTTTAGGATGTTAAAAAATTATAATAAGGATGCTAAAGTCACATAAATTTTACATTGAAATTTTTGATAAAAAAAAAAAAAAAAAAAAGGAAATGACACTAATTATCTAGGGCACTTGCAAAACTCCGACGAGATGTGGTCCTGAAATTAATGAAAGATAAAAACAAAAACGAAAATAGACCAAACATTCATAATTTTTCCAAGATTAATTCTTAGTTTCATTTTATTATAGTTAAAAGAATTGTTTGTCTAGAATGAGCAAATGCATGTCATTATAGTTAGACATCCTGTCACTATAATTACACTCACACTCCTTCAAATCAGTGCCTTTGATGCCTTTCTTCCTTTGCATAATTAAATTATATTATTTACTCTAAATAAGCATTAAGAGGGGGACCATTAATAGAAAAATAAAACATGGTAGTATTACATTGTCATTACAATTGAATTAAGCTTCTTTTGCTGATGAATGATCAAATTACTTACAACAAAAATCATATTCCTCACACCCTAATAAACAACAAATATTTATTTACATTTGTATAAAAGATCTTTCAAGTATAACAACTTTTAATTGATTTATAAAAACATAAATAGGAGGGACTGATACACACAGCGTTGTTACCCCAGCTTATAAAACAATGTGTTCCAAGGTTCGACCGTGTGACCGCCAAACACATATATACACAATACATACACATTTTCATGATCTGTTGGCTAGAATCAAATGAGGAAGAGGAAAACCTTTAGGGGCTAAAATCAAATGATTAGTTCACTGTGAGAGCCACCATCTTCCATCCTTATCCAAGTCTTGAGCGAAAAAGGGTCGGAAGTAATTTCCAGAGCCCGAGCCCCTCGAGGCCAGTTCCCATAACCACCGTAGCCCGTGTGCCTGGCGAAGCACAGCCACAGGTTCTTGTTGTAGGGGCAGCACCAGTCTAATCCATGGTTGTGACCAACAAAAATTGCCTGCCACAATGCATACATAGACACAAGAAATCACATTTAGAGGACAATTAGAAGGGCAATAGCTAGACACATGGTGTTTGTGCATCTGTGGGGTACGTAGAAAAGCACATTTTTCTTCTTTCTTTTCGCAAGGGATATACACTAGATGAGTAAGTTGCCGTAGATAGGAACGAATGGCATTTAAAAAAATCACGTTATGGACCCGATGTGATATCTTATTTTAGTTTTATTTAGTCGACTCTAAATTCTAGAGATTAAGGCTTGGATGATGACGACAATGATGGTTTGGAGCAAGAATTTAGAGGAGAAAGTTGGACTAAGAGGAAAATGACGTTTCTTTCGGGGCACATGCGAAAATGATTGCCTGCAAGATTTTCCTTTTTATTTTGTTTCTTTTCTTTTTTTTTTTTTTTACCAAAAAAAAAACGTATACCCTATATAACGTGAGGGAAGGGTACATGAATTGGGAAAGTAAAAGATAAAATCGCATCAAAGGTAAATATTTAAAATTCTACGGGCAGGTTAAGAGATTAGGAGAACATGAACGGTTAATCTTCATGAGAAACGGGAAACAAAAATAATATCCAGACCTTGTTCTATAGATGATCCGGATGGGTCACATATTTACAGCCATACACTAATAGCCAATGGTGACATATTTACAGCCTTACACTCAGCTAGCAAAAATAATAACCATTCTTAATACTTAAACAGGTTCCGGAAGGGTCACATATTTACAACCTTACACTCGCTAGCAAAGAAATGGCTTTCAGAATTTAAATCTAGATAGTTACAAAATTATAAGTTTGGCTACATGAGAATGAGATTTAAGTAGCAAGACTAATAGCCAATGGTGACCATTTTTGACAGTATCTATATTTGAAAAGAAAAACAGAAGCTCTTGAAAAATAAACAATACCAAACAGACCCTCAGTTTAGAACTCTTAAGAAAGGCTATATATAATATTTTCTATATCTATACAAAATGTGTTCTCACCTTGACAGATGGCCTTTTCTCAAGGAGTTTCATTATGCCCATTTCGGCTTCTTGAGAAGCAACCTTCTCCTTGTTGATGGAACCCACACAAGACGAAAACAACATGAACATCGGAGCCACCTTCTTATAAGCATCACTTGGTATATGCCAGAAGATTATCTCAGGCACCCTACAGAATAAAACTCCATTTGATTCCTAAAACTGGTGAAATTGAAATTCAAAATCTTGATATTGACAATTTCTACGATTATAATAAGACCAATAGAGGTAATCATAGCACTCAAATCATATAGTTTCTTGTTTTTCCAGGATAAGTGAATCAAAAGATTTCCAACATATCAGAAAGGCCATCGGAAAAAACAAAAGAAAAAAACACAGTTAACTAATGAGCTATCATATCACCTGAAAGCTTAAGATGTTAGGAAGAGATAATTTATTATGTAGTTTATTTAACATGCCCCTCGCTTGTGGCACATTTTGAGCCAAACAAGCGTAATGCAATTTTTTCATTGGGTTATGGTGAGACTTGAACACAGGGGCCCTGCCAATTCTATTACCATTTTAACTGATGTTTTATAATCTCACCAAAAAGTTTAAGTTGTTAGAAAGCGCTGCATATTAAATTTCTTATCTTCAACAGACTTCTAACGATATATCTAGCAATGGCAGACATAAGGTTTCAGCTGGCTGTTGTTCTGAAATGGTACTTTCTGCTTCTGCAATGAGAAAAAACACCGGACAAGGTATTTGGTTAATCCGTCTACAATACAGTTTTGCTGAAAAATTCTTGCAAGTACCTCAATTTTAAGAACCAACAGATAGTAGTTTTCCGAGGTTTCAGAAATTGATTATTATGAGCAAAAGACGAGAATTAAAATTCTTTCAAAAGTTTACAGTCATCTGCTGAAATTTATTAAACAAAAGCTAAAATGAAAGTCAAACATCCCTAAGCCAACTGCAAAACTGCTTTCTGTATAAACCATTTTCTTAACAACCTGGGATAATTCAAAAATTAGAGGCCTCTTGTTGGATTTATGGTAAGCTGAAATTTAGGCCAACAACTGCAATTGAGATTTTTTTACCACCTGGAATCAGGGTTAAGCTCTTGAGATTTATGATTAAACCAATCCGCTTGGGCTTTAGATATGACTTCTGGGTATGATCCACCACCAGAATCGAAGAAGTACATGAAAGCCACAGGTGATTGAGGATCATTTGGTGAAGAAAGTTGAAGAATGTAATTAGATACGCTAGGCCAAAGCTCTTTAGGGCCAATTCTCGAGTATGATAACCTGTTCTTCTCCATCTCACTTCTCATCAGCTCCAAACGGGATGTGCCTTTGAAGCTGCAATCTTTTTCACCTACACTTCATTGGAAAACAATAGAAAACAAATAAAGTACCAAACTTATGAAATGTACTAGATTCTTTCTTTTGTAAAAACTTACTTGTAGACAAGATTCATGGCATTTAACCAAAAAAGTACCAAGCAAATTACCAGTAGTCAACATTTCGCTCATAAGAAAAATCTAAGACAGAGAAAAAATAATTCACAAACAAAAAACACTTGAATCAATTCAGGAAACAAAATTGTTTTGTTACCACTTCTTTAGGCGTGCAATGCAGTGCTGCCACATCATTTTTTCTGTTTTATGTAGCAGTTTTTATTTGAGTAGGATTAACCGATAGAATATAATGTAACTATATATGCCACATTTTCAATTATGAATTCACCTGAGTAAGACACGTTGGCTGAAGGGCAAGAAAGTTGTGGAATCCCTGATCCCGAAAACCAGTCCATTGGCCAGACAAACAGTGCATCATCATGGTTTCCAAAAACACTCGCCCACGGTATTCCCCTGGATCTTGTCGGAGAGGTTGCTTGATCCCAATACAAGCTTGCATTTGCAATAGGTATGTTATTAGCCGTGAGGACATCCCCGAGATATATTACAAAATCTGTCACACTATCGAGGTTCATTACAAATTTAAAATATAAATTATAGCATGAATCAAGTGAACACAAGGGAGCCTAACTACAATATCGTTTCCCATGGGCTTTACTTTAGTTCATTGGTGTCAAATGGAAAGATGATAAGTATATATTTTCGGAAGCATTCAACTAAAGCAATTAGTGGCAAAAGAATGGAACAATAATTTGTATACTGTTGTCATTAAGTAATAGTTACAAATTACGGAAGCAATAAGCAAATGTCATTTGTAAATATAGCAACAAAATCGTTTCTTTAAACACATGGATGTGGCAAAACTCCACATCAAAAGTGCTTAAGAACGATACAAAAACTTCACTGACCATCATTTATTCACTAAGAGAATCAAGCTTGAAAAATAAAATAAGGCTCATTTGCCAAATGAGATAATCTTTAAGATTCACTGAACTACTCAACTACCTAAAGAACGCTCTTTTCCACTACCTCGGGGATCTAAAGCATGACTACAGAAGCATATATGATAACATAAAGCAGGTAAGCCAATACCTAGACTATTGAAAATTTAGCAAGCAGGTCCTGTATCAGGCTGAGGCCATTGTTGCGAAGCGTGTATCTAAGCCACTCGGCTAGTATACTAGATATATCACATATGAAGATGTATTATGTAATCGTGTGTACAAACAATAATCAATAGCATTCCTTGATTGTATATGATTTCTATCTTTGTACGGTCCCCAACCTCTTTTCCAAAGTTTTAGTGAAGTGTTTGAACACGCATCAAACATGTATTATCTGCATTTACCTTTGCCAAGCAAGTAGATAAACCATAGGATGCACTTAGTACAGCAAATTGTAGAAAGTATACTCTTAACAGTTCAACAAACTAAGCTTCGAGCTTATAGTCTAGCATGAATTTGGACCAATTTCTACTCTGAAGATAGGCTTCTCTACCTAAAAACGCTACGATATGGTGAATAAAATTAGCTTTCTTCTCAACTTCAAAAAAAGCCACCTTTTCCAATCTAGAAAGTATTACTCTGTCAGAAAACGATAAATTTTAAAACTTTCACCATTCTTTTAAGTCATCAATTCCTTTCTCCTACTAATCCTTTGGAATATAATAAATTGATTACCTCAGGAATTCCTTATTTTTAAAACAACTGCCAACAAACTATAGTCAACTCCTTAACCAAAACAATGCCTTGACAAAACTCAAACAAGCAAGCTCACATATTTGCTAAAATCATGTTAAGGATAACACATATTATTGTATAATCAGTATCTCCCTAACAGCTTAATCTTTTAGGTAAAATGGTAACCATGGGCGGAACCAGGAAATGCAATAAAATTAATAAAAAAAAAATTAAGAAGTGTTGAAACTACATATCAAAAAATTATTCTAAATTTACATATAAAAAATTTAATGCTAAAAAGTTTAACACTTTCTAATTAAGGGGTGCTACTAGCAAACCTTTGGTTCTATGGGAATCAACTATTAACGCTACCCAGTTAAAAATGAACAATTTCTACTGGTTCTACTAAAACAATATGCCACAAGACATGATGATAATAAAAAATAATAATTTTGTTTGTATTGTAGCTCAAGATTTAAGCTTTCCAACATTTTTACACAGTAATTAACAAATGGCACCTGGGTTTTCGTTATCGAGCACAGTGGACATGACCCTGATCGAGTTCAGGTCCTGTTGTGGTCCCCACTGGGTCCATGCGTCCTCTCCGAAGTGCAAGTCGGCGAAAAGAACGATCTTGAAGGGTGCACCCGGAGGTAACCGGAGATATTTATCCGGCGAGGTCCGGAGGTTAAGGGAGAGAGTAAGGCTAGAGAGGAGAGAAAGAGTGACGAGGGGCAGAATTGGAGAGATATTTGTGAGTTTTGCCATTGCCACAGAGAGAGAGAGAGAGAGAGAGAGAGAGAGAGATGGTTGAGCTCCGGTTGGGTTGAGTGAGAGAATTTGGAGCATTTGTTGGGGATATTCCACTATTAGAGCATTCCTCAAGTTCCCATTTTGTAAAATTTATTAAAAAAATTTAAAATAGTTATATAATATATGATAAAATATAAAAATATATTTTCTCATTTTCCCATTTTCCCGAAATAATAATAATAATAAT
>MKEJ01029716.1:0-12754 GCA_001753735.1 Embelia ribes
GAATTTAGCATATGGCTTCAGTTCCTAAACATATCCCTGGGTCTCTCCATTTAGGTGTTCTTTGCCAGAGTATCCCTGATCAATTGCTTTGGTGCTGAAACAGTAAACAAGACACCGTTAAAAAAAAAAAGTCCGAAGAACATGCGTTGAAATTATGAAGCTTGTTTTTTTCGTTTTTTGTTTTTTCTATTTCAATCTTTACTAATTACAGGACCTGAAACCATTAGATAACTCCATCATTGTCGTGTTAGTATTTCAATTTTCGTGCCATACTTTGTTTGATCAGAATTAACGAAAAGAACTTTTAGTTCTTAGGCTACTATGTAATAATGATTTCAGTGAAGCAATAGGTCAGTGGAGTTTCATCCAGTAATTGAGTTTCAAAACTAAAAAGCAATTTTCAGAAAAACCGACATAAACGTGGAAGAGATATAATGAACTAACGAAAAAGTAAATGGGTTTGTCTCACCAGGCAAACCGGTGAATCTTTCAAACTGAACAAATGCTTGGTTTATGAACATCTCTGTTCCAAAAACAACTTTGGCTCCCGACTCCTGGGCTTCTTGCAATAGTCTAGTCCATTTTGGTGTATAAATGGCATCGAAGACCAAGGAATATCGGCTCAAAGCTTTCTGTCAAAGATACAGCGAAAAAAAGCAAGGTCAAAATCATAGAAGATAGCTAATACTATTTGTTCCCAATGCATATATGGATAAAGAACTGATGCTAATTTTTTCTTACAATCAAATTCTTTTATCTGGGTTCAACATAATTATCTGATCACTGGAGCATAACAAACCCTAGTGGGAAAATAGAATTTTGCCTTTACCCTCTTGGCTTTTCTTTGGGCAGCAAAGGATTTACTAAAACACAAGTACGCATACATATCGTCGCAAAAAATGCAGATTCTCGGTTTGTAACAGAGATGGAAGATTTTATAGCTGGGATTCAATGCAAAAGAATAATTTCGTCTGGCGTTTTGATACTAAAGGGAACAGGCTTCCAGGACATGGGGTTTTACCCAACAAAATGACTAACTTGTATTACAGAAAAGAAGGCTGCTTTTATTTATGACTCTAAAAAGGTATACTACCCATGAAAATAGTCGATGGAGGAAATATATTTAAGGGCTTGGTTCTCCAAAAAGTGTTTAGAGAACCACCATAAAAACACTACAGTCATAAAGATATACAGAAATGTATTCTCTGGTTCATCGTAAATTACATGAAAACAAACCAGTTTTCACTGTTCAGTCCTGAAACAAGTGATAACAAGAACAAAGGCAGAACCTAAAAATTTTGAAAACAGTTC
This sequence comes from Embelia ribes, assembly GCA_001753735.1. Taxonomy (NCBI): domain Eukaryota; kingdom Viridiplantae; phylum Streptophyta; class Magnoliopsida; order Ericales; family Primulaceae; genus Embelia; species Embelia ribes. The sequence continues at coordinate 1,312 of MKEJ01029716.1, forward strand.
AATGGATCCATATCTTTTTGTATAATGTCATCTTTACATTGTGATAGTAAAATAACTTATTTCCACTATAGAACTATGTAACTTCATCAGATCAGAAATAGCAGAAACAGAAAACAGTTGATCGTATGAGAGAATCAAAGGGAGCAAGAGGGGGCAAACCTTAGATAGCGGAGTAGCATCAGTGTTTGGTTTCATCCCAACAGACGTAGTATTGGCGAGAATCATCCCATCTTCTGGATGGAAATCTTCTAGCTCAGCTAGAGTAATAGCTTCTCCTCCAACTTTGTTGGCAAGTTCTTTTGCTTTTTCTGTCATTAACAAGAAAACACGAGTCAGTAATTAGTTTACATTGTGAAACTACCACTTCAAAAACTTGTCCACCAAAAACTTCACTCTTCTAAAAATAATTGAGCAGTTCCAAACAATTGTTTTTAGCATAACATTGCACATGCTTTTAGTAACATCAGGTCTAATGGACATAATGACATTACCCACCCTTAAGAGAGATATGACTCTTTAAGTTTGGCTGTGTATACAAGACAGAAAATGATCATACAATAAACTCCCCATTTCCACCGAAATAGAGATAGTAAGCAAAGAGGATTCTACCAAACGTTCGATTAGCAACTACAACTCTTGCTCCCTTTTCCATTCCACCGTAAGCAAGAGCCTTTCCAGCTCCACCAGCTCCAATGACTACAAACTTTTTACCAGCAAGAGGTGAAGCAGATCCATTGCTAATGCTATTTGAGCCTGCAAAAAGGAAAATTTAAAAATGAAAATTCAAACAATAGAAGAAAAACATCTACACTGAATAATAGATTATTCAAACAGCATATCAACCACCTCCTAGTGCATCCTCAATAGCACCGATAGCTCCAAGATAATCAACATTGTAGCCGATTAACTTCCCATCATTTTTCCTAATCATGCAACTAATAGCTCCTATCTCCTGTAATAATGTGATCATGCAAGTAATATGCTTTTATAAGATGACCTGAGCACCCTTTCAAATGAAATGTTGAAGGTGATTGTAAAGTAATAATTCCACTGTGACATGAACATGGAAAAGAAGAACAGTGATACCTTCGCGATAGGATCAATCTCATCACAGCATTTTAGTCCAGCCTCCTTGTGTGGAATCGTATAGCTGCATTAGAAAGTATTAAGTGATACATATTTAATTGTTCACAGGGCTATCATCTAATATTCATTTTCTTGAGAAAAAACATTTAAATTTTGCATTGTTAAGAGCAATTACACATGTTTACTAAGGATAATTATAGGTCATAGAATCTAGGATTTTGAAGACTCTAAAATAGAAATGCCAATAGGAGATATGTACCTGTAGCCGACAAAATCAGGGGATGAATAGGTATCAAGAAAGTCTGCAACACTATCGACCAGCAAAGGCAAATAAATACCATTAAAACCAACTGATTTAAATGCTGCATTATACAGATGAGGACTTTTGCTGTGACCAATAGGTTTCCCTATAACCCCATGTACTTTGGTATCGGCCCCTATTTTTCTGAAATTATACAAGTCCAGTAAATCCTTTAAAGTTGGCTGACCAGGTGCTGAGACTGATCCAGCTTCAAGTACACCAAAAGTGAGAAATCCTCCGAATTTTGCACATAGTATACGGGAAATTAAACCCCTTTCACCCATAACAAGTCCAATTGTTGGTACCTGCAATTTCAGTTGAGAAAGTTGAGATCTGAAAAAACCTTTGACAAGGTATACTGGATGGAAATTTGGAAAAGGCTAAAAGTTCCATGACTTAGAAAAATACATTGGACTTGCACCAATAAAACTTCAAATTACGGCTAAAAATAAAATAAACTAGCCACTAGAGAGCTAAGTTTGTTCTGGAGAATCTCAAAGGAGCAAAACATATCAAATGAGAATAGTACAATTAAAACATGACAGACGTGTTGCTAGTAGGTAATCATATAAGAAGTACGTCCTGAGTTGAGTGATTTGGTGCTAGACTTTGTTTACACAAAGCAGCACTATTTTCCATATCGGGCAGATAAAAAGAGTAGCCAAATTTTGTAGAACAAATCACTATCCACATACTGAATTCTACCCATCTACTGAAAGAGAATTATTATGTTTCCAAAGTGAGAGTCACCAGAAATAATAATGCATACGCGTGCTTCTGCAATGTTTAGTTGCAGTAACATGCTGATAAGAATGCTTTTGCAGATTCACCTTAACCTAGTAGCATCGAGTCATGAGATACTTTCTTATGTTCCCCATTCCCATCTCTGAATATTAATATGTTTAAAAGATGCATATTAAGAGGATAAAATAGTGAAGCAGAATATGAACAAACTTACTTGAGAACGTGCAAGTAATTGTAAAATAGGTGCTGAATCAGTTATATCTTGAGCAGTAGTCGCTATCTTCACTATGTCAGCTCCAGTAGCCTGTATTCTAGCTGCTAGATTGCCAATTTCTTCAGAAGATGGAGTGCATTCATAGTTGTGAGAAGAAACGATGATCTTAGTCTTCTGAGTTTTCTTTCCTCGAAAGGAATCAAAGAATTCATCGGCCACCTTTAGCAACCAAATTTAAGAGCAGTCAGAACGGTTGTTCCTTTGAACTAGAATAGTATGATTGGAAAGAAGAGTGACAAATAAGAATCAATTTTTATATCTGGCAGGAAGCAGGCTTTATTTGCTCGGACTACATATTATTGCATTGTTAAATGTTTGGCAAATTACGGCCAGATAATGGAAATGAGATTGAGTAATCAATCTGACAGTTTCATAAATCGCATAGTTCCTTCGCAACTAAAGACATGCAGGCCCTTAAGAATCAAATAACAAAACTATCTAACACAAATGGCTGAGAAAAAAAGGTACCTTAAATTCAATATCAATATAATCTGCTCCCATTTCCATGGCCAAACTTAGAGCAGCCTGTCGTCTCGATTCATCTCCATTATACTCACCACCTTCCCATGTAGGTCTGCCAAGCATGAGCACATAAGAAAGGCAAGAAACAATGATGATAAGAAATGACAGTGGACAGGATATCTCAATTTGTCAGTACGATAAACAGAAAGTTTGTATATACTTAGGAGAGAAAAAATGAAGCTGCATATTTCCCTATTCACAGATTTGTTGAATCCATTAAAGATTATAAAAGGATTGTCGTACCTCGATACAGGAAAACAATGAAATTGCATCTGCACTAAGGAAAGGAGCTACCGGGATGGATTAGAAACAACATTTTCGAAAATACTGTTTAAAGCTTATAACTATTTGATAGCTTGTCATCGCTAATTTATGAAGTGGTATCTATGCCGATGACACAGGAACCAACATATCACATGCCTAGTCAATGAACTTATTGGGCATGTAGCAATCGATTTGCCTAAAATAGCTACTGTGTTTTAAGCCATGTTACCTAGAATGCGGATTGCTTTGGTTCGCGGAACGAAAACGGAAACAGGGTACGCCAATTCTTCAATTTCCAGTACATTAGGGGGTAGGCTTCTTCGGATTGATTAATAGGAACAAAATTTGTAGATTCTGAAACTTGGCATTGATCTTACTATACAAGTAGCATACATTTTACACGAATCAACTAATTTTTCTCCAAAAGTTTAAGTTTAGTGGAGTATTTTAGTTATTTTCCATTATTAAGTACTATCATCTAATTTTATAAATTATGCACTGTGCTTTGTGGATGAAGAATTATGTTATACTATAAAAGGCTACATACTTTGATTAACATATTCACTAATTGGATATTCTTAATCGCCACGTGGCATCCTAATATGCTAGAAGGAGTTGGAAAAACCCACTCTTCACAACCGTTTGGCCTCCACTTTCTATCTCATCTTTAATTTGACATTTCTTCCTATCTTAAAATTTCAAGTTTTCTCTTCTTTATATCTCACTTTCAATTCTTAACTTGTTTGGAAAGTTAGATTTAACGACTTGGAACATAAACATCTCACTATTGGGAACATCATACCGAAATTGCAGTTCGTCCCTGTTGAAACAAGTTCCAGTTATATAAGTGAATTTTTTGGAACATGAAAAATAGTTACTATTACTTCTAATTCACTAAACCACTTAATAATTTTCTGGGAGAAAAGGAAATTTTATTTTTCTCTGTCTTGTTAATTGAAAACAATAATGAACTATAATTATTTGACATATTCATTTTCTTAAAGTATCAGAAAATACAGTGCAGATAGGAACAATTTAGAGATCACTATTCTCTAGTTCGTAAGTGTAGTAAGCTATTTCAAGTCTTGACAAGCAAGTTTTAAGAAGTGAAATTCATCTTGGGTCCATGTTGGAAGAAAAGTAAGAGAAAAGTATAGTTCTACTACGAAGAGAGGCAATATCTTCTTCCTTTAAAAGAATTTTATAATCGTATAAATTAATAATTTTCAGCCAAAAAGAAAAAAAGAAAAGAAAAAAAAAGTCATTGCTAGGTCATCAAAAGAAATTTAACACCAAGTGCAGCTACATTGTGGAGACTAGTAAAAGTCGTCAACCAAAGAAATAAAGGCTTTTCCCCAATTTCAAAATAAATAGAACGTAGTATATACAACCACTGTTTGAATAATGAAAAATGCCAGAAAGTATTAGTAACTGAGAATTGAAACTGGTTAGCAACTGGAAACCTATTATTAGAAGTCATTCATAATTTGTGCTTAATCAACAAATTCACATAACTTATGCTGGATGAAGGACATATAATTAAGTGTTCAACTTCTAAATTTTAGAAGAGACAGTGCATTCCCACAAGTATAATTATTTTCAGCCCCTAGATTTCAATTCCTATACCTCAAACTCTAAATTGAGGCCTAGATATGGATAACGCACCGAGCATACATCCTAAACTTTAAAATAGAACTGGTGAAGAATAGTAGTCCCCTATTTCAAGAAGATCGCAGTTGCAACACCCTTATTTATTTGGAGATTAAATAGTATTTGGATAAGGGTTCTATTGAGTTTAATTCCTAAAATTAGGATACGGATGCAAACAGTGGCACTGGTGGGAGTGGCCTTAGGGCATTACAATCCTTGTAACTATATTCAATCCCTAAACTTTAATCACTATACAATAAACTCTAAAACAGAGTTTGTAATAGGGATAATGCACACCTCAGACCCCCTAAAATCTAAAATACAAATGTAGTCCCCTAGTTCAAGGCAAGCATTATAGTGAAATCCCGTATTTTTGCACAAATTGCGCGGTATTTGATTAGAGGTTCCTTGAGTTTAATACATAAAAATTAGGATAGAAGCCATTCAAAGGCACCGGTGGGAGTTTCGTAGAGCATTCACACTAGTCTTTCTCATTTAACTTCTACATTTCACTTTCTAAAAACTAATTTTTCCAACTAAAAATCCACATTTTAGAAGAATAATTATGTATTATAATAAAATGTAAAAACATATTTTAACCAAGGTTTTAAAGATTTGGTGGAAAAAATTTATTTTTTTTAAAAGATAAATTGTGGCTAGTAGATTTATCTACTATAGCAATTTTGGAAAGGTTTTACAAACATAAAAAATGAAAAGATTGTGTGTGAGACATTGCTCTCTATTTGATTTCTCTTTTTCAGAAAAATTGATGTGAACACTATTAGATCATTTGCGCCTGTCTTTTTATAAGAAAGATTTCTCCCATTCGATTCCCAAATTGAGAATCAAAGATGAGAAATGCTACATACTAGTACTTCTATTTGTCTCAGTTTCTAAAAATCCCAGGAGAAACGATATATTAGATTTGAGTGGAAAATTTACTATTTTCACAATTTTTCTATTAAAATAATAATATTTTTCTACCAAAATAATAAAATACTAGTAGTTAGGATTAGGAAAAATATTATTTTTACATTTTATTATGTGATGTATAATTAGTTAATAATTTTTAACAAAATTCATACAAAGTTTGGTATGACAGTTTCTAAAATAATGATTTGAAATTGCTATCTAGAAAGTTGAAATTGAGAAATTAAATGAGAAATTCTCATGTAATGCTTTATTACAAAAATTTTTCGAAGACAGAGAACACATACAAGCCGAATAGAACATCATAGCATTCACATCACTGTTTCTAAACAATTAATTTCTCTCATGTTATTTCTCATTTGAGAAATTAGAGAAAAAAATATCACAATAGCCTTTCTATTTTTTTGAGTTTCTAGAAAACTTTCCAGAAATATTAGAGAAATTTACTATCCATAATTTTTCTTTTAAAAAAATAATTTTTTTTTTACAAATCTTTAAAAATTTGGTTAAGATTTAAAAAAATACATTTTTTTATATTTTAGTATAATAATCTATAAAATTACTTCAATAATTTTTTGCATTTTTTTAGAGATAGTATGGACGATTTCTAAAATATGAATTTTTAGTAAGGGAGAAGATTTTCAAGAATTTGAAATGTAAAAATTATTAGTTAAGATTAAAAAAATATACATATATATTTTTATATTTTAATATGAGTTTGAGTCGAACTGGAGTCTAAATAATTTTTTTTCCCCGGCAACCTTGAGATAGAACATTTGAGTTTGAATTTTGACCTTCAATTAACTCTATTATAATTTGCCCCTAATTATTTGGTTCTTGTTTCAATTTGTCCGCTATACTTTTAATTTATTTCAAATTGTCTCATATGGTTTCCAATCTAGTTTCAATTTGCTCTGTTAATTTATTTTTTTGCATTTTTCTCCCTGTACTTTTGCCTTTTTCCAATTAACCTAAGTCCTTTTTGTCTTATTTTTAATTTGCCCCTATCATTAATAGATTTAACATTAATAAAGATAATTCATTCAAATAGTGGCCTAAAATTTTCCAGAAATTTTTTAGTGTATAAGTGGTTTAGTTAAGGAATAGATGATCTATGTAACACATTTTTTAATTTTTTATAAATCATTAATTATTGAGTTAAATTCACTAAATATTACCTTAACAGATTTAAAGGTTCTATAACCTATAAATGATTTTCATCAAAATATTTTCACTAAATTATATATGTTATTTCAATTATTTATTATATTTTGATAACGAAATATAATAATTATATGGACAAATTAAACAAGACACAAAAAATAGTGTAAATTGAAGTAAGTTTAAAAGTTTAGGGAGTAAATAAAAATTAATTGAAAGAGTAAATAGCAAATTGAAACCACATTGTAAACAATGGGGTGCAATTTGAAACAAATGAAAAGATAGGAGGGTAAATTGAAATGAATTCCAAAGAAATAGGGGCAAATTGGATTTTACCCTAAATTTATCAATCTATATTTGAGTAAGTAAAATACTCGACCAGATTCGACTCAAAAGCCATTCATAGTCCGAGTGAAGACAATTATCAGTTCAGAAATGAGCGTTTATTTTATGGCCATTATATAATCAATGAACCACAAAAGAGATGATTATTGGTATATATTAATAAGCAAAATCAATTTTCACTAATATTCCCATGTTTGGCAGGAAATTAATAAAGACATATAGAGATGGTAGCTACATTCGACAACTAGTTAGCTGGAGTTTGGCTAGCGATAAATGCCTACTTGCACTTACACGATTAGGATAAAATTTTAGTTTAAAAAAAAAATTATTTTCATGTATGTAATGAATCGGAAGTGTTGCCAAATATGTTATTTATAATCATTCTTTGGAAAAATATTTGCATATATATTTTCCACCTAGTTATTTTTTTCTGCCCCACCCTCAAATTTTTCTATGAATGAATAAATCGCTAATTGTATTTTTATTTATTACATTTAAATCCTAAAACCAACTTCCACTTAAGATATTTCTTTTAATGGTAGTCTATGTATTTTTTGGGTATTTAAAACCTAGTAAATGATGATGGGTTTAAAGTGTTCATGCTACATACTATAATTTATTATTATTATTTTTTTTATGAATTTTATTTTCAAAATATGAATATGAAGTTGTTAACAAACGTATAGTTACCTATTTTTGTTTTCTTGGCTCACTTAGTTTTTCTTCTTTTTGGGATTTAATAATAATTCAAGTGTTCTTTTTTGTTCTTTCTGTTGATGAATTTATTTTTTATAAATGAGCTATCAAGTTGTTTTATCGTTTTTTACATTTTTAAATCTATTTGTATATAATGGCACTTAATCCGATTTATTTGAAACTTAAATTGAGAACATATCCAATCTATTGCACTAGCTAGGAAATATGTTCAAGCATCAATACTAGGAAATCTAGACCATAATAGAAAATTAAATTATATTTTATTTTACTTGTAATTAACACATAAAGGATTGTTTTGTCATTTTAGTAAATGTAGTGTCACAAAGCATTAAGTATGCTACCTCTCATTTAAACAAGTGTACACCACTCTCCGTCAATTAATGACAGAATAGGTTTTTCATGTATAGAATCAAAAACCATAATAGAATTTTAAGTAAGAAATAAACCATAGAGGAATTTTATGCAAGTATCTCAACCCATAAGGGGGAGATATTGCATTTTCCCAAAGAATGGACATTTATTCACACTTATACTTGTAATGAAGTGATAAGAAATTTTCAAAATTCATTGTCAGAATTAAGTTTTTGCAACATGTATTTAATATTTTTTTATACTAAAATGAAAAAATACATTGGAAAACATAGTAATTTGTTTGTTGTAACGCACAAAATCCTTAATATAAAATAACGAGAAAGGAAATTAGAGAAACAAAAATAATTTTATTGATTTGAATTTAATGTGAGTACAATCCCCTTGCAATTTCTAATTATAAGAAATTAAATTTTTTGATTTTTCTTCTCGACTTAAATTTGATTTGATTGACTTTAACTCAAGGGTTTGAGAGTTTGTTCGCGAGTTGATGGTTTGACTTTAACTTGCTTGAGAATTTTAGAGCTTGATCTCAATAAGTTTAGTTTGACTTATCTTGAGCATTTCACAACTTGATATCAAGAAGTTTAATTTGACTTGTTTTGAGAGGCTTTCCTCCTTAATCTCAATAAGGTATTTGATTTGATTTAATTTATCGTGAGAGCTTCAGAACTTGATATCAAAGATTGGTGAACTTGAGGGTTTCATAATTTAGTCTCAAGAAGGAGTTTGATTAGACTTATCTTGAGAGTTTCAGAGCTTAATCTCAAGTAGAAACTTAATTTAACTTATCTTGAGAGTTTTAGAGCTTGATTTTAAGAAAGAACTTAATTTTATTTGTTTTGAGGGCTTTGCAGCTTGATATTAATAAATCGTTTCATTTGATTTGTCTTGATTTCTGATATGCGGCTTTGGCTGCTTATTATAGACCAAAGACTTCAAGTTTATGATAAATGCCTAATTTGTACTTAATGCAGATTGAAGACTAATTTTGTTGATGAACGCTTGATGCATGGCTTGAGCTGCTTATCGTAGATCGAAGGCGGACCTTGTTGATGAAGAAACCTTAATACGCGGCTTGAGAAATTTTTTGCATATTGAAGATTTGCTTTTTATGAATAATGCCTGATGCGCGGCTTGAATAACTTGTTACGGATCAAATACAAGATTTGATAAAGAACTCCGGATGCTCAGTCTGAGCAGCTTGTTGTGGATCGAATATTGAATTTGATGAAGAACACCTGATACATGACTTGAGCAACTTATTGCAGATCAAAGGCTGGATTTGATGGAGAACGCTCGATGCGCGGCTTGAGCAGTTTGTTGTGAATTGAATGCTGGATTAGATGAAAAATACCCGATGCGCGGCTTGAGCAGCTAGTTGCGGATCTTCAAAGCCTTTTAACACTTATTCATCTTGAATTGCTTCAAACTTATTAGAGAGTTGTGTTTTGTCTTTGAAATTAGTTTATAAGCAGTACATAAGGTTTCTATTTACACTAGAGGATGCAGGAGTTTTGAATAAGCTCCAAAAGATTTAGATAAGCCCCATCTTATTTGATAATTATATATAGCATTTATCTAAGAGATAATTATCATAAAAATCATTTCTTTATAATAATCCTATTTGGATAATTCAAAACTTATCTCTTAGACTATAAATTAAGAAAATATCTTTAAGAATTATCCATAACTCTTTCCTTAAACAAAATAATTATTAAACATTATCTTCTATTTTTATTTAAGAAGATAATTTTGACTTTATGTATTTAATAATTATCTCTATATTTTTAGTAGAGAAATTATTTACATACTAAAGTCATGATTTAATTTATTTTTATAAGATTGGTGACATATTTCCATAGGTAAATGTCTTCGGTGTGCCCTGATCACTTTTCTGGTTCACTTCCGATCCGGGTTTTAAAACATTAAGTATATGTTCTCTCTCCTCAAAGCATAAAGATACATATATTTTTATGTCGGAAGTCTAAAGCCTAACAATAAGGTTTGGAAAAAAACAAATGACTTATAAACATCTCGAAATTGGCTTGATAAATGCTCAACTCTTAGCCAAAATCTTTGAGTACATATCAATTTTCTTTTGGAGCACGAGCGTGAGCAGTAAGCAACTCGGCCCAAAAGCTCACAATTTTCTAATCAGTATTTAACTGATGGATTTCTATTTTCTATTATGTAAATTTATAAATTTACTAATGTACATATGGGAAAAAATAATTTTAAGCTCGAAATTACTCCATCTATGATACATAGATTTATATATGAAAAATATTTATCTTAAGATGGAATCTACAAGATCTATGATACTTTTCAACAGATGGATTTGTTTGGTTATTTTTAAGGGGGGAAAAAAAGGTTGTTTTCGGTCTTTGAAAAAAATGATGTATTTAATTTAAAAATTTTATCTTATTACACCAAAAAAGAAAACAATATTTACTTAAAAGTTAAGCAGCAACATAATCCAAATTTTAATTAAAAAAATATATAAATTGAACATAAAAATTGTAAAATCTCGATCTCTTAAACCAAAAATAAAAATAGATAAATAAACGGAAAATCAAACGGCAGGGATTGGCGAAGAGTTCACCGCCTGCGCGGCATGGTATGTGCTGTTTTGCATTATTTTTATTATTTTAATTTTTTAAATAATCAACATGATAAAATTAACTAATTTATAAAAAATGCGATAATATTTTTCAATATTTATTTGATATTAATTCTTAAAAATAATATTCTGCACAGAATCAATTATAAAAAAAAAAAATATTTTTATTTTCCGCCACCAAATAATTTTTAAGAATTACTACCACAATCTTTAAAAATTATTTAAATTCATCACATTAATTATTTAAAAAATATAATAAATTAAAAAGATATACCAAACCGCACATAATGTCAACTCATTGGTAAATGATTGCGTACAAAATAATACGTATTCTTGTCGAACTCTCTCTCTCTCTCTCTCTCTCTCTCTCTCTCTCTGGATTTGAATTCTGCTGCCTGTAGCGAGGGTCCAAATAATGGCGACCTCATCTTCATCATCATCGTCGTCGTCGTCGTCA
>MKEJ01029718.1:0-13575 GCA_001753735.1 Embelia ribes
TGTGTATAATTGCACATCTATCATCTTATCTCATTGCACCTTGGGTTACAAATTACTAAATTGGTAAAATGTTGGCACACTAATGAAATTTAAAATTAGTTGGGTTGTAGTTTTTAAATAAATAAATATATTATTAGTTATTAAGAAAAGAAAATTGAATACACCTTATTTAAAATATTTAGAACAAAAATAACATACGAGCTTAATTTAAAAACTAAAAAACCAAATACAGTTTAGCTTTAAGAATAAATGATTGATGAAAGTTATGAATTAATACAAGTCCTGGGTGAAGACGTTTGGCATCGAGTAAATAAACAGAGGACTTAAGAACTGAAACTCGCACCAACAAATCATTTCTTGCCCCGAAACCATAATTATCAGGAAATTCGGCTACACGACAGAAACCCATTTATTTTGAAATTCATTTTCAAATGATATTTTTTTGAAACCTTTACCCTAAATTTGCTTCCGAAAAATTTTCGTAACGAGAGGAAACTCGTTAAAATAAATAAATATGGTTTTAGTTTCCAAACCATAATTATCAAGAAATTCGGTCACGTGTTGAAAACTCGTTTATTTCGAAAATTATTTGCTGTAAATTTGCTTCTGATTAATAGGAGGAAATTCGCTAAATAAAAAAAAATAAATTATTTTTACATTAAAATAAATTATAATTATATATATTATTTTCACATACCTTGTTGGTATTCCATTCGCTTCGTGTATAATATAATATAATTACTAATAACATCGGTATTGGTTTCACATTTACGTTTCGGAGACGATCCGTTTCTATTTTTCATCTCGCAGTCACGTTCGGAACAAAGCTGAAACAAACAAGCCGCAAAACGAGCCGAGCAATATAAATTGGCCGATCAAAACCAAAACCTAGCTTTACGAACATGTAATGAGCGGATACCGCACCGAGCCCTTGACGAACCAAAACCGAGCCCAAAACAAAATAGAAGTCTGAGCAATCCAACTAACCAACCAATCGGAAACAAAATACCTCGATCGCTTCTGGTTCGATCATAACAATGGCGTCAAAACTGGTGAATAGACAGACACGTCATCGCCTCTTCTCTCTCCTCAACCGCCGCACCGCCGCTACTCTCCACCATGCTAGAGCTCACTCCGCCGCTCCAAATCCTAACCAAGCAACTCGCAAGCTCAACTCCAAAACGACGTCGTCGTCGTCTCGCGACGAAGCCGAGATCGCCAAATTCGCCGCCATTGCCGACACCTGGTTGGACTCGAAACCCTAACCGAACCACGCTATCTATATGTCTAATTTCTCCCTTTTGGTTTCTCAAATGAGAAATGTATTTTTCTCTGTGTGTAGAAAAAGTTTCAGAAATGCTATGGTAGATTAATCAATGGGAAAATTTACCATTCGCAATTTTTCTGTTAAAAAATAATATATATATTTTTTTCACAATACTTTAGAACTCTGGTTATGATTCGGGTAACTATATTTTTTGTATTTTATTGTATGATATATATTTGTAGTAATTTTTTTTTTATTACTTTTGATGGAAATACTGGTGTAGGAAATTTCTAGTAGGAGAAAAATGGATTTTTAGAAAGTAAAATGGAGAAATTAAATGAGAAATGATGGGCGGAATGGTTTTATAGAATAGAGGTTCAATTTTAGAAATTGCACACTTGAGTCAATTTTTCTCAACAGCAACTCAAAAATGCTAATTAATTCTACCTACATGGTGTATGTATGGAGAAGCAGTGGAGTGGAGGGAGAAAACTGCACTCTCCTCTGTTGAAAATAATTACAAAGGGAAAAAAATTAATTTTATTAGAGAAGAGGGGTAATAGTAGGTTTCTTATTATGCAGATTGATGCGAATCATAGTTGCCAGAAAGGAAGAAGGAAACAGGAAACAGAAACGGAAACGGAAACGGAAAATGCGGTCTTAAAAATATAGGGAAAACGAAGCAATAAGTATGTGTAATTACAAAGATGGATATATATCTTTTTATTAAATAGTTTATAGTAATATTAGAATAATTAAAAAATATTTGGTATTGAAGAAAAAGAAATTAAACATGATTTGTTTGTTATTTCAGTGAGTTTACTTGTATGACGAATACTATCACGAAGCAAGTTTCCAATACGAGTTTAGGAAATGAAAGGTTTCCGGGAGAAACGAGTTTCCTATATCCAACCTAGTTAACCGAGTTTCTTGGTGTCTATGAATCCTCTTAGGTCCCATTTCATGATTTGTCATATATATGTTTTTATTTTCATTTTAGTTTTAGTTTTGGTGGCTAAAATATAGTATGGGAATGCTTTTGGTAGATGGGTGTTGCGGAAAGAAAAAATCTTTATGCATGTGTACGGATGGTGCAATGTTATTTGGAAGACAAGTAATGATAAATGTATCATGATTATTTCACCGGTTTCACCGAACCAAAACTCCAATTTTGGACCAAAACTCCTATACTCACCGTGTTTTCTGCTGTGCTGGCGAAAATATAAAATCGGATTGCTTTTGTTAGCTAGTTGTTGCTGAAAGGCAACCTTTCGAAAATATAGTATCTACATTTTCTGGTAGACAAGTAATCATAGACGTAAGTCACGTAATGTGTTTGTTTAACCGATTCATTGAATAGAAACTTCAATTTTGGAATGAAACTCCAATTTTCTGTTTTTTCAGTTTTGGTGGTGAAAATATAACATGCGATTGCTTTTGATAGATGGTTGTTGCTGAAAGACAAAAACTTTGTGTGCATACGGAAGGAGCGATACTGTTTGGTAGACAAGTGATCATAAATATAGCCTGCTTGTTTCACCGATTTTACTTAACAAAACTCCAATTTTGGACCACAACAATCCACAGCAAAACTAAATCTTCCAACTTTAGGAAAAGTAAATTTGTAATTCATCTTCACTTGATGTATAGCCCCTTTGTCCACCGGGTAACTTGACAGTATTTTTCTGTTTCATTTCCGCTTGCTATTTTCATTTTTCATTTAATGTAATTTTTCAGTTTTGGTGGAGGAAACAGATAATAGTTTGCTGAGAGATAAAAACTCTAATTTAGGTCTAAACAGTTTGCAGGAAAGCTGGAACTTTTGGGTTTTTGGTTTTCCTTTTCTTTTTTTGGGCAAAAACAAATAAAAAATTGGTTCGACTAATGCTAATTCATTTTGGGTTTGCAAAAGATTGAAAGTGAAAACGTAAAAGCTGAAAATATAAGCGTTACCAAACAGGCCTTTAGTGATTTGCATTTGGTTTTAATTATTAGTATGTCATATTCTCAAGTAGTCTTTTTGGTGGGTTGAAAATGAAAATAGACCAAATACTTAGGCTGTTTTTTAGCTTAGATTACTAGAAAGCTTATGGATGTGCAGGCTGAACCCATGTATTCACCAAGTAACAAGCACGATAAAAGTTTCTTCCTAGATATCAAACTAAGTTTAGTACTAGGATTAAGTACTGAAAAGAGATTAAGATTGAAGCCCTTTGCTGCTATCCTGTCTATGCTGCTATGCATTACATGACCAAGAGATGATCTATTGAACAAATATCAAATAATTTTCCCTAGTCCATATGGAAAAGAATGAATAGGATTAGGTGCTTTCATTTTTCTCTGTCACAAAGTAATTCAACCCTGCATGCACTTCAATTATTCATTTCTATATAGAAAACACATCTGCCATTTCTTTAACGATTTTAGACACAATGAATGTCACCATGCTGATAACTTCAATATTGAGACGGGCAATTAAAGAGTCTATAAAGCTGGTTTTTCATGTTCTTATTAGGTGGGATGCTGAAGGACCCTTTAAGCCGTTGCATGTGATAAACCCGACGAGATTGGTGTTTATCCGCTCAGCTCTTTGCCGTCATTTTAGGTGCTTCTTCGTCCTTTTCTTCCCTTTTTCATGTTTCTTGGTATTGTTGGTTGTAGTGGTGTATTGGAAATAATCGATTTATATAGAGTGACTTGTCATTCACCAAAACTAAAATGAAGTGGCGGTGAATGAGGAAGACACATGGAACGTGGTTGAAAGTTCTGAGAAAAAGAAAAATGGTTTAAAAATTTAAGAAGGAAAGTGCCTGTATTTGGATACTGGTACGGTTTGCTTCTGACACATCTATATTATGCTCTCAATTTGTAGTTAATATGTTTGATGGAGAAAAATGATTAGCTAAATATTATGGAAATGGCACTTGTAGTTCATATGCTTTTATGTGTATTCATGTTGCTTACATGCTTGTTTCATGCCTCATTGTGTTTTTCCAAACTATTTAAGTCCCTAGATATTACAAAGCAATAAAGGTGTAAAATTGAATGAATTTGTTAAGATCACGTGTAGTACCATCTTTATTGTCCATCTGTTTTGAAAGTCTTAACATGGGAATTTTCTTTAGCAATTCCTCTAAATTCTAATTATTGTTTTATTACTTCAGGAAGGATCCATGTTGTGCTAGGCCTTTGGAGGGACTGAAAATTGTTGATGTTGGTTGTGGAGGTGGAATTCTTTCAGAGGTTCACCATATTTTAATGCTGACAATCTTAATACGCCTTTCTTGTAATCTGCTTACAGCTTTCTTATTTGTTTTATATATGCTTATATTCTTGGAGAAATGACCTGTTAACTATTGTGTAAGTCACATGGTAGTCCCCAGTCTTTGTAGTCGCATATCAATTCTAAAAGGCTTTCATACCTAATTTTTTATTTGTATAGTTTACGTCCCAATGATGAACAAGGAATAATTGTAGGTCCAAAATCTGTCTTGCTTCTTTTGTGCAACTGTAGTTTTGTTTTTGAAAAACTATAAAGTAAACATCATTGTTGTGAAACTTTGCACACGGATAAGTTCTTGTAGTGTCCTGACGTTTACACTAGTGACAAATAATCTTGTGTGCTTGTAGCTTGAAGTAGCTTCCCTGCTTCATATTAAGTTAGGTTCAGGCTTAGGTTTTTAAGATTAAGTAAATAGAACTGAGCAAGATGGTACATTGGACATGCAGCTGTACATGCATTAGTTGTGAAGCTGTACATTGGTGATGTATTCACTCATTCATTATCGCTTTTGCTGTTGCTTCTGTGTGTTCTTGTAGAATACTGTTGACAAAATATTTTAATTAGGTGTTGCATTTCCTGGTTTTTACTTCTTTTTCTGATTTGGGTTGTTCAGCCTTTGGCCCGTATGGGAGCTGCTGTAACAGGTATTGATGCTGTGGAAAAGAATGTTAAAATTGCTCGTGTTCATGCGGTATGAATTTTCTTCTAAATATGCTTATTTAAGTGCACGTGTATATGAAGTGGTGGACTCTTTATTTAAGAAGGATGATCCACTTGTTTCAAGTTGGGGTTTACGAGTGTGAGTACCTAATGATAGCAAGAGAAAATGGGAATATGGTGATTGTTACCTCAAAAGACATTTATCTGAAAACGTTGTAATTCAGAGGATGTGGAATTGTTTTTACTTTATTGCTATATTTGTTTTGGTGGAAATGGGGGAAAAGTAAAAATTTTCCAGGAAAATACATTTTCCGGATGTTTGTTTTGCAGTAAAATATTTTCCAAAATTTGGGGAAAATAGCTTCCTCCCAAATTTGCTGAAAAATATTTTCCGTATTTTGAGTGATACTTTAATACGGTTTTTGCTAACTTTTCTAGAAACTTGATTCCTTCTAAGAAGCTAACTTATTTATAAATAAGCTCACTTATAAATAAAAATTCTTTATTAAGCCGGCTTATTTTTAAAAATAATAAATAGATAAATAAGTAATAAGTTAAACATATTTGGTTTTAACTTTAGACATGTCAAAATAAGTAAAAACCAAGTAAAAAAAAAAGTATAACTTATAGTCATATTAAGTAACTTTTGTCTTTTAATATATGAGATTCAACAAAATAATATTGAATATAGAAGAACTACGTCTTGTAAGTCAACTTAATTAAATTAATGCAAAATAAATTAAATATTTTTTCTACTTGAATCATTAGATTCAAAAAGACTATTGATAAAATAGAAGTGCATGATGAGTTGGCGCCAACGTGGATATTATTAATTTCTTGAGTGCCTGACTTGAAATAAAGATTTTTTTGTTTGAGTGTTTTATTAGATAAATTTTTAGAGAAAAATTAGCAAACAACTAAACACCCAGAAAATAAAGGAAAACAAAAATTTTCCCAGAGAATGTTTTTTAGGAAAATTATTTTCCACTGAAACAAACTGAGCCCATAAGAAAGTCTATATGCTTATGATCTGCATAAGCTATAAGGAGCAGTTGCATATCTGAATATTTCTTCCCAAATTTGATTTTGTTCTTAGCTTAATTTTTATGACATACTTATTCATAGGGGTTCAGTCGAAGAGAATCTTTTCTATGATTAGATCCAAATCATGTCTTACGTGAGCAGGCTCCTTTTTCAAAAGCTGTTGGTGACTTTCATAAAATGCCGGTATTGAGTGATGCTTTGTTCCTTCTTTATGGGAAACATTTTAAGAGAAAACATGATCGAGGAAATGATAGAATTTGTTTTAGTTGATGAATTGAGAATTAAAAAGGTCATACCATGATTGTCTGCATTTATGTTGACATGTTACTTCCTAATGTTTTTGAGTTTACGTAGTTAAAATTGCAAACGTTCTCTTCCTTCGAGTGATGTACGAATTTAACTACAGTATATTGAGTATATCGTGTATGCTTCTATTTTCTTATCACTTGTTTCTGTTGGCATCTTTTTTTTTTTTTATTTGTTGCTAAGCTTTGCAACTCTTGAATTAAGATAGCTTCATGACCATGATAGCCCAACTTGCAGATGTGGTGCCCTTATGAACCAAATGAATTTTGTGTTTATGTATGATTTGATCACTCTTATGTTCAAATTGTACGCATAGATACTTATAGCATATTGTTCACTTGGCTAGGATTTGGATCCATCAACTTCAGCGATTGATTATCGTTGCACAACAGCTGGTACATGCCACTTTTAACTTTGACAAGGTTACTGTTTTTAGTAAATTCTCTTTCTTTTCATTCATAAGGCACAGCCTATACTTACTGAGTGAAAAAAAACGGCCACCAGTCATTGTCATGGTAGTTTTAAAATTTTTTTACACAGTGCGAAATGTTGCAAGGAGAATTTTCTTTTACGACGTTAGAAGTTTTTATATTCCTTACTAGAAGTCTATATGTCTCAAGAGTCCTACTCCAGTTCAGATGTTTATACCGTTATCCTCTGCAGAAAAACTCGTTGAGGAGCAACAGGAGTTTGATGCTGTGGTTGCTTTAGAGGTACGACTTTTAGATACTCATGAAAAATATCTAATTGTGTGGTTCTTGTGTTAAATTTTCGAAGAAGCGGTACGAGAAAATCAAATGGTGACTAAGAAACATGGGGAGTCATGGATCATAATCAGTTTAAACTTTTAACAAAAGATTCCCTCTTAGGGCTCGTTTGGTTGTTTCTTATAGGTACAAAGTAATCCGTATTTCAAGTGGGTACAAAAATAAAAGTAAAAAAGTACACTTGTTTGAGGTGGGTATACAGATCTTATAAGTGAAAAAATCTGTTGGATGAATTTGTATGTTTTTATTTACTAGTCCACTCATAACATTGGATAATATACGTAAATATTAATAAGGTCTTCAAACCGTAGAAAATTATTTGGGGTAAATTCCATACATTTGTAAAATATTACAATTTTTCAATACCAATTTTACTAAGGGCCAAGTAACCAAAGTTTTAGTCATTACTTAGGGTACTATTTTACTCATAGCTAAACTTATAAGTAAAGCTGCCAAATGAATCTGTGCATAGAAATTGCACAATTTTGTCAACAGAACAACATTTTACTTGTAATATAGTTGTGCAATATTTTTACTTGTGAGTTCACTACCTAACAAGCCCTTGCATTATGAAATTAGTCGGCTTTATGTTTTCTTTCTTCCTCATTTGGATATTATCCCTCTGGTTTTTCATATCTTTAGGTAATTGAACATGTAGCAGATCCTGCAGAATTTTGCAAATCATTGGCAGCACTAACTGTTTCTGGTGGAGCCACCGTGATATCAACAATTAATCGATCTGTGAGAGCTTACGCAACTGCCATTGTTGGAGCAGAATACATACTTCGCTGGGTAATACTGTTTTTTTTTTTTTCAGTTTTAAGACAAAAAGGAAGTAGAAAAACCCTTTCTTTTTTCTTTTTCTAAAAGATCAAAGAGACATCTTAAGGGGCGAACCCTGCACAACGAATTGGCTAAGGAGGCCTTGGTGAATCCACAAAACCCAAAATCTTTATTGTACTTAACACACAGTATATTTCCTTTTCGATGCTGGCAGGTCCCTAAGGGTACGCACCAGTGGTCGAGTTTTCTCACTCCTGAAGAATTAGTCTTGATCTTGCAACGAGCTTCTATAAATGTGAGAAGAATACGTCCTATATTCTTGAACTATCTATATTTCATGCATAGAATAGGTAATGAGTTTCTAAAATTGTAAATTTCCTCTCTGTTTTATTTTTTCATTTTTGGCCCTCTTTCAGGTGGAGGAGATGGCTGGGTTTGTGTATAACCCATTGACGGGACGATGGTCTCTAACGGATGACGTTGGTGTAAATTTTATTGCATATGGAACCAAAAATAACTGGTGAAAAGAATAGAAAATTTTGACCGGGACGCATGGCTTGGTTTCCTTCTTGTAATTTAGTTTTCCCCTTATTGTTCGTATTTTTGTTGCATCTTTTTCCTTTTCCTCTTCAATATTTGATTATTTATGTGATCAAATGAGTAACTATGAGGCTAAATAGCAATAAATTGCCAAGGTTTATTCATACGACCAGATCTCAAGTGCTTGAGGTATCGAGAACTTCCTTTAACATTTCCATGGGAGTTAACTTTAGTACGAGCAATTCTATTGGCGTTTGCTATTTTACTTTTGGTATTTTATTTAATTTTTAATTCAAATTATTATTGGCAACACACCAAATAACTATTAGCATCCGATACGATTTATTTTTTAAAATTTAAAAGAATAACTAATAGATTATAAATTATATAACTCTTCCCACTTTCTCTCTAAGATCTAGTTAGCCTTTCCATCTCTAAATTTTAAAAATTTAATGGTACAATGGTGAAAAGGAAAAGCCAGCCTTTGAATCTCTAAAATATGTTATTATTCATGAATGTGAAGCATAATTCGGGACTACTCTTATTGTAATATTAAATTTACTATCATAATTCGGACTACTCTTATTTTGATAAATTTTGTGCCTGTACATCTGAGATTTTGTGGCTTTGATATTAGAGAAGATAATGTGTTTTGATTGAATAAATACGAGTTTAGAGGAAAATAATTAATTTAGAGAAAAATTGAAGATTTGGGTGTTTTGTTAATTTTAATGTGTGGTCCCAAAAGTAATTAATGTTGTGTCAATAAAATAAATTAAATACAAATTTATTAGTGTGATGCTAATAGCATTAATAACGTAGAATAGAATGGTTTCGATAGTAATGTGGTGCTAAAATAATGAGTATTAATAGAATTGTCTTTTGAACAATTTTTGGCATGCATAGTTCATATTTATCAAAACAAAGTTATCTATCTTATCTTAGAATTATTCGATTAGTGATTCATTGCATTTCCATGTGGAACATTTCGTGCTTCTACTTGTTTTGATCAAAATTATTAAATAGAAAATGCCTAAAAAGTAACTATATTATCGTGGAAAATTATGGATATTGACCATGATGGAATATATTTTCAAGTAATTTTAAATATATATACTAATAAATACATAATGAGAATAAGTTCTTATGCATGGCATTAAATTTAACTATAGAACTACCAGTATTGGGATTATTGTTAAATTGTGAAATCAATTTCCCACTTGTGAGTTAAATTTCCACACATTTACTCAAATTCTATAATTACATCTAGAAGTGTTTTGACTGTTTGTAAAAGCGCGGGTTAATGACACTAATGGTTCTCATAGTTTCGCTTGAAATTCCATATGGTCCCCATAGTTTGAATTGTGATAGTAATAGTCTCACATTTAAAGTAATTCAAACAATTTGTCCTCATTATAGGCTTGGAGGTTAGAGCCATTTCAATTATGCAAATCATGTCATTCAACCAATATATAATTTTTGTTATTAGTTCGAGAAAAAACTATCAAAGAACCGAGCTTGTAACATTTCTTAAACATTTGGGAACCAAATGTGTCACCTTTTCAAACCATAGAATACTTACTGTTGGATTTGAAACTAAGGGGACCAAACATAATTCTAATTGAAGCAAAGGAGGCCATTAATATGGTGTGTTCACGTTAGTAGCATCAATCATAATAATTAAGCAATTATGTTAATAATTAGCTATATCATTTTATTTCATAGAGAAAAAAAATAATGGTATGGCTAATTGTAACAATACAAAATTAATTTCTACAAATTTTTAGTATAATTAATTTATAGGCATATTATTACTCAATAGATCAGCGAAATTTTATGCATATAAATATGTATAATTTGTTGTTGTAATTCAGAATGTGTCATATTGAATTTGTGTGAATGCCAAAATAATCTTTTAATAAGTATGAGCTCACATTATTGGCTTTTTGAATAGTAATATTTAAAAAAACCTATATACTTTTATGTATAAAATTTCAATTCTTTAGAATTTATGTAAATTATTTGTACACTGAAGAGGAATAAAATTAGGAATTTGGGATATATAACACTATAGTTATCTAATATTAATGGGAAACAAAATTTTATCCACAAAAATAAAATCTTCTCGTATAAATTTACAAAATTATTTTCATAATTTTTAATTATTAAATTCTTTTTCTATAGTCAAAATTTTGTCAGTCATTCTTATATTACTTTTTTAGTGGTGGATACCCCTTCTCCTAAAATGAATGGTCAGGACATCAGATGATTTTTAGGTTAGCAAACATCAATATCGATGTATTTATTGTTATTAGATACTTTACTTTATTCGCCCGCAAACGAAAATAATAGAAAGGTTTGATTAACACCTAATCTTATATATAAGCCAAGAAGTAATTTTTCAGAATTTGATTAATACAAAAGGATAATTTTTAAAATTTGTATTTTATTCTTATCCAGTAATTATGAAAAGTGATATTGATAATATGCTTAATTTTACACTCATTAAAATTAAAATAAAATATGTTTTGACACCGAGTCCTGAAGGTTCTTTGTTATAAGAACATGAGAGCTCTTCTTTTTATAATTTTCAAAAGTCACAGCCAATAAACCTTGACTCACCTTTTTGGTTAAGAGAGAGGGAGAGAAAAAGATTTTATTTTTATCATTATGTTACGTAAAATCATAATTTACAAAGGTAATATATATATACAATATGAGGCAATGAGACCCATATAGAAAAGAATACAAATAAAGAATATTATAAGATATTATATAAAACTTAACACTCCCCCTCAAGTTGAAGCATGAAGATTCGTAATACCTAACTTGTGAGAAAAAAACTGATGATGGACACGTTCAAGGGGTTTCGTAAAAATAACCGCAAGCTGAGACTGTGTCGGAGTATAACAAGGAAAGATAACACCACTGAGGAGCTTCTCACGAATAAGATGATAATTAATCTCAATATGTTTGGCCATCTCATGAAAAACCAAATTATTTGCAATATGTGTTGCAGACTGATTATCACAAAATAAACGTACCGGCTGAGTGACGGGAACATGGAGGTCACGAAGCAAAGCAATGAGCCAAACAACCTCACAAGTGGTAGCAGCCATAGCACGATACTCGGCCTCAGCCGAGGAATGAGACACCACATCTTGTTTCTTCGACCGCCAAGAAATATAGAATCAAAAGTAATTAAAAAACTAGAGGTAGAACGCCTAATTGTTGGACAACTTATCCAATCAGAATCAGTGTAGGCCGTAGGCAGAAGATTAGTATCGGAAGAAAAAAATAAGCTAAGACTGTGTCAGAGTATAACAAGAAAAGATAACATCACTGAGGAGCTTCTCATGAATAAGATAGCAATCAATCTCAATGTGTTTGGCCCTCTCATGAAAAATCGGATAATTTGCAATGTGTATCGTAAACTGATTATCATAAAATAAACGTACCGGCTGAGTGACGGGAACATGGAGGTCACGAAGCAAAGCAATGAGCCAAACAACCTCACAAGTGGTAGCAGCCATAGCATGATACTCGACCTCAGTCAAGGAATGAGACACCACATCTTGTTTCTTCGACCGCCAAGAAATAAAACTAGAACCCAAAGTAATGGAAAAACTAGAGGTAGAACGGTCGTAAATAGACGAACAATATTGGAAGAAACAAATAAGCCATGTCCGGGGTTCCTTTAGTGTAATGAAGGATCCTAAAAGCGGCCGCAAATGAACATCACGCGGATCATGCGTAAACTATCTAAGATGATTTACACAAAAAGTGAGATTAGGGCATGTAATCGTCAAATATAATTAGCGCCCAATCAAACGACAATAGGAACTCAGATCAGATAAAGCAAACCCCAGCATTTGGACGTAGTCGTAAGTTCCATTCTATCAGAAAATCGATCGGGCAAGCACTTAACTGTCCTGCATCCGTCAAAATATATAAGGCATACTTTCGTTGTGAAAAAAAATACTTATAGGAGAACGTGCTACCTCTAAGCCCAAAAAATACTTCAGCGGGCCCAAATCTTTAATACTAAACCGGGAAGCCAAAAAAGGTTTAAGAGAGCGAATGCATTCAGGGTCATTCCCTGCAACCAATATATCATCAACATATACGACAATAGCAATGAAAGAGGAACCAAACATACAAGTAAATAGAGAATGATCGGATGGAGACTGGCGGTATCCTGCAAAACGCAGTACAAAAGAAAGCTTGGAGTACTATTGTTGTAGGCTTTGCTTGAGCCCATATAAAGACTTATACAAGTGACACACACAAGACTTCCCCTGCCCTCCAAGACCCGGAGGCAAAGCCATATAACCCTCCTCATGTATATTACCATACAAAAAGGCAATGCTGACATCAAGCTGATGTAGCTCCCAACGATGGGTTGCATCAATAGATAATAGAACAGAATAGTAACCAGTTTGGTAACTGATGCAAAAGTGTCATGAAAATCAAGTCCTTCCACCTGCGTATAACCTTTTACTACTCATTTGGCCTTATGACATTCGATTGAGCCATTAACTCATAGTTCGGTCATATAGACCCGTTTACAATCAATTGCCTTTTTGTTTGGGGGAAGAGGCATGAGAGACCAAGAGCCTCGCCTTAAGGGCTGCTAATTCAGAGCCCATGGCCTCTCTCCAATGTGAATGTAGTTCAACCTCCTTATAAGTAATAGGATAAGAAATATCATTGACAGAAGTAAGAAAAGCACGATGATAAGCAAAAAAATAATGACAAGATACATGAGCAAAATATAGGATATATCGTACTTTCTAACAAAGTAGCAGCAAGTGCATCAGAAGGTAGGGAAATGGTATAACAGTCATTGTCTAAGAGTTGTCTAGGTCGTACAATGGGCCTGTCAGTTTGGTGGGTCGAATGTTATATCCCGGAAAATTCCGATA
>MKEJ01029719.1:0-19388 GCA_001753735.1 Embelia ribes
TTTGAGCCAAATTTTAGATGGGCTCTATCTAATATTTTTTTTAATTCTTCGGTGGAAATCGACGCGGACTAACTATGTAGGCTTTGAGATGATATATTTATATTTCGAAAATCATGAACGGTATAAATGTAAATTGGCCTCAAAGTGGGTACTTTGATGGAGGATGAGAATTGTCCGGGGGAATAAAACTTGAACTTTTATAAGAAAATTCATCTTTCTAATAGGTATAATCTAGTGTGATATTTGCATATGTGTGTAGAGATGGATTCACCCCACACGCACGTCTTCCATCGGTTTGGCTCGGCACGCGTGCGTGTTTGTAATGCGACTGCAAATGATGTGTGTGTCGGGTGTGGGTGTGCAAGTTGCATTGCGATCCGGGGACCAATCCTATTGAATTGGCTGGTTGGCGATTGGCGGTGGCCCATGGTCACCTTGGCTCATAATTGGAGGAAAAATATTTTGATTTTCAATTTTGGCGTTAAAATCAAAAGTTAGTTTGCACCAAAATTGATTTTCCCATCAAATTCTAACTGATGTGTCTTTCTATTAATTGTAGTATAACTCAAATTGTAGCTTGTATAGTTGCACCCTTTAAATGGTAATTAAGACATTTCGGAATAGTCACTTAGCATGTATAAATAAAAAGCACCGTTGGCAATTTTTCTTCATTCCAAATTACTCTGAATTAGAGCATACAAGCACTTTAAATCTGCACACACTTGCACTTTGCGTATTAGACAATCAGTAGAGAGTATCGTCATGCGAAATATTTGATGACGGTTTCCTTTTAAACGTAGAGAGTGAATGTTCTATCTTGAGAATTCATTGCCAATCGGTAACGGGCAAATCGGATTTAAGGAAATAAAATTAGATTTTGGTCTCGTCCATAATTCAATCCGAACACATTTAAACAAAGATTCCGTGTATCAATAAAGTACATGTTTAATTCAGTGTTACTATTATTATTCAAATTTCGTATAGTAATTTATTGAATAAAATATACAATGGGAACAGCCGCATATCTATCGGGGTATACCCATTATTTGGTTGGTTCTTTATACGTCCAGTTAATCACTTTAGTTATTTAGACTCTTTAGTGCATCACCAGGCACCAACCATAAAAAATATATTTGGCAATCCACAGCGTTAGTGGGTAACATCCACTTTATGCGATAAAATACTCATCGCAAAAAAATATATATTATCGAACAATGTAATTACATGACACAATAAGTTAAGCAATAGGCCTGTTATAGTATTTCAAATTTCGAGTAACGTTCAGCTTTTGTGGCGTAAAAGATATGAAAATAGATTTTATTCTTCCCTAACTAATGGTGTGTTTCATAACCTTCTGATTTTGATATCGAAACGAATTTATATGTTCATCATGTAAATATAATTGGTTAGATTATGTTTTCCAAAACATATATATGTGTGTGCTCGTACATAATAATCAAAAGGACTAGTACGAGTTTTAGTTTTATCACAGTCTAATCAAAGCCCCGAATGAGAATGATCCTCAGCATTTGATTCAAGCATTACTACGAAAAGTGTTTTCGAAAACCTGACAAGGTGACCTCTTGAATTTGTATATCTCATATACCAATATAACATTTCTAAAACTTTAATTCTTACTAGCATACACTTGATTTGCCTTCATTGTATACGAGTGAAATTGCCATAATTAGTTCCTAGCTCGCACGAGATAGACCATCGTAAACTTAGTTTCATGTTTACTAGAAATATTTTCCCTCAATTTTATCGTATTCTCGGTTGATGCAAGATAATCACTCACTTTCTCCGGTATTATTTTTTCTTACATCCCTTTGTAATTTGTGGCTGTAAGCTCTTATGATACATCTGTCCCAAGGGCCATTGTGTACTTCATACATATTTTCCAATGAATCGTAAGTGGCATAGTATAAAAATAATATTAAGTTACTCTTTCTATTATAGGGTCGAATAAGAATTTTCATCGCGAAGAATCGAATCAAGACGTCTTAAGTGCTAAGCTCTGAAACCATTTTAACTTTCCGTTTTTACTAAAAGCTCGAGTTGGCAGTAGGTTTTACTTTTTATTGTTTTATATTGTTCTCGAAATGGTATCAACATTTTTTCACTGATTGGAAATAGACTATGGTGCAATTAGAAAAACTCGGATTTTTAGCCAAAAAATTTATACGCATTTCCAATGAAGTACTACTAATGAAGCTGTGGAACAAGAGCTATTTTTTTTTTTTTTAATTCCCAATCAATACCTTAATGCTAAATTGATAGTTACCCTAATGGAGTTAATTTTGTATTTTCCATTATTGTTTTTGCTGGTTGTGTACATCTAAATTGATGGTTGCCTTGATGTTAAATTGCTGGTAGGATTTTAATTTAACTAAACTAAGAATTTTAAGTTGTAATAATAATTTATAAAATATGTATACTTGTTAAGAAATATGATAATTCACCAAAATTTTGAATTCTTATTATTTCTTATATTTTCTTTCTAATATCCTGTCATATTTTGGTTAGAGTTACCAGTTTTTCGTTTAATTGTTTCAATTTTTGCGCAATCAATTCCTTATTTATTTCTTAGATCTGTTTTCCTATATGTGTTCACCAACTTTGAGGGAGGTTAGTAAAGAGAACAAAACTCACCTCAGATAGATATTTTTTATAATTCTAAGGAGGCTAAAATAAAAAATTGAACTTTAATCATATACAAAAATTAGGCTCGGATGATGCATAAATTCGTCATAATGACTTTTTGAATTTCTATAAGTATTCTTAATTAAGGGTGAGACTCAATTGAATTGGAATTTCCCACTTAGCAGTAAATTTTTCTATTGATTTTTTTTTTTTATATGGTAGAACTGGAATTAATTGTTTACTCGTTCATTTTATATCAACGCTTGTATCTTTTTATGGTAAAAAATATCTGATCACAAAAAAAAAATCAAGGCAACAAAATCTCATAAAATAGGCAAAACTTTTATCTAACTATCTAATTAGATGAATTTTGTACTTATTTGATTTTAGAGAATCTTACTATTTCTTTTTCATGCGTAATTTCTTGATTATGTGTTGTTCATAACTAAGCAAATGCTGAAAAAAAGTTGAGCTTAAATCACTGTCAAAGCTAAATTTCTCATCTGCTTGGTTCACCAAAAAGTGAAAATTTTCGAAACTATTTTACCCTTGTCTAATTTTACTTGAGCTTCCATTGATTATTTCGTTACTCATTTAGCCAAATTTTCTTGAAAATTAACAGAAATCATGTTCGTTTTTTTTTTAACAAAAGAAATACATGCCTTTATTTCTTTAAGAATACAGTTGTACGAGATACAATGTCGGTTTTTTTCTAGCGATTCTATCTCTGGACTTATCGTTATATAAAACATCATCCAAAAAGTCTAGCGCAAAATTATATACATCATTAGGAACTAAATTTATGCATTTGGCCAAAATATCAACAATGCTATTTGTTTTTTATTCACATGATTTAGCATCACAAATTTGAAGTATTGAGCAAGATTTTTGATATGATCAAGTATCACCTGCAAATATCGAAGGATCCACATCTTGCAAAAAAAAATAAAAATAAATTAAAAGTATAATAAAATCAATATCAATTAAAACAAAATACATGTATGTACTAGACCTATATTGGATAGTTAATGTTTTGAATTGTTGTTCCACTGTCCAAATTGATTAACGCAAATGTGTGTTTGCTAAGCCCGTGGATTTTATTCTACAGAGCAACTAAAATTTCTCTTTCATCACGACTAATACCCAAGGAAATTAGACAATACTATTAAGTTTATGGATTTCTACTCTCATATGTTTAGTTATGATATGTGAGATGGGAATAGATGGTTATGTAGCATCTTTTACTGTTGCAATTTGGCACTCTCATAATATTTAGAGATCAAAATTTAGAAAGTTAGGATAGAAATGGGACCAATAGAGTTTCTTTGAGGGAACCCTTCCTCCAAAATGTACGAATAGAATACAACGATGATATTACAAACATAACCATTTTTCAATTATCCTCCACTTTATATACTTCCTAACCGATTACAATTTTCTAACTGTGTCAACTGATCACAACTAATTGGTCACTAACTTTTCTCGCTCAAATATAGGTACAACTATGGGCTCAAACTTGGGGCTTCACTGTTGAACTTGTGTTCCTATGTTGGCTTAACTGGACCTGACCCAATTGGGTCTGACTCGATAATGATTGGACTAAGCAGTTGGGTCAGGTCCAATTGTCAGGCTCGTTGTCTGAGCAATGTCGGCATAAGAGGAACAAAATATACACCCATTTCATATATAATTATCTGTAACAAGTGGATAAAATAAGTTGTTTGGCGGACAAAGAGGATTTAAGGAAATAGAGATGATTTTCCAGACTCGTACAGAATTACATCTAAATTGATTTGCGTTTTGTTCGAATAAACTGTAAGCTCATTTTGTTGCATTGATTTAATTTTCTTGTTTTGCAAATTTAATTTTCTGGAAACATTTGTACAGGGCAGAATCTAATTTCATACAACATAATGATATATACCCTCTTCATGAAAATCTTTGAGTTCAACGATTCGAGAGCTTAGAAACTATACTCCTCGTCTTGTCGTTTAAGCTTAATTTGTGGGATAGATTAGTTGGGATTTATGTCTTCTGTCTCTTGTTTCGTTTAGGCTACGTTTGGTGCAAAAATTCTTAATGGAAAAATATAACCAAAAATAAAATCTCTTCTAAATAATTATGGATTTAAGTACAACATTTTATTTTCTATCACATTTTCCTTTAAGAAATCTTTGTACCAAACGTGTCATAAATATGTTGTCCGGAGAAAATATATGTTTATTTGTAGGCAAAGACCGTACCTTAAGCATAGTTTTGTGTTGAGGTCGTGGATTTGCCTATCGATAGGCATTTTCTTTTTCCGACACCATAAGAAACTAGAAAAAGGGTCAGTTTATCCTCTCGTAAACTTTAATTACACGGCATTGGAACGTTAGTTGGCGAGTGATGTGCTTGCGTTCAACTACTCATTGGAGGTGAAAGTCAAAGCACCTATCATTGTGGTTTATTGTTCCAAGAATTTCATTGTTACATTATTCTAGATCAATTCTTATACCAAATTTTGATTTGAATGCAATGTACTTTACAAAATTCCTATCCCATACTACTACGCAAAGCTATTTGGTATTTTGTTAATTTAGAAAGACTTGTTTTAATAGAAATTTGTGTTGAAATGATGTGACAATAATATTTTAGTAAACGAGTCATATTTAATAGGCATTTTGAATAGTTGTTGGAAGGTTTCACTCTCTTGTAATCTTGACTAACAATAGATTTTGCCCTTGCTTGTTTGTTTTCTAAAATGAACTAAAAAACTATTTTCCTTCTATGAGGTATCCGTTTTCTCCAACTTTCTTTCGTTAATTGGCCGATAAATGAATCAAACCTTCTCACTTTTGCACAAACAGGCAAAATAGTTAAAATTAATATTTATTGGTGGAACTAACTCATGAAAATCTGCTTGAAAAAGGGATAGTACCAATAATCATTTAATATTTAACAAATTCTGTCATTACTACTCTTTTTTTTCTTTCATTTCCCCTTTTTTTAGGAATTTTTTTCCGGTTACCATAAAAGTTTAGGATGAGTAGAAGCTTTTGAATCCAAGGAAGCTTTATCTAAATTTTAGTTTGTTTTTGGTTTTTAAAATTTTGGTTATTTATATATTGCAAGTCATAAAATCAACCATTAATTTGTCATCCTTGCTGACTTGTGTAAGTGCGCTAATGTTTCAATGGGTGTTGAGAATGGACTTTAATGCCAAGACAAGCGACACATGGACAGATATACAAATTGTCTCCTAATTCTCCATTACCCCTTCTCGTACCACGTTCTAGTTTTCATGTACCGGAATATATGATATATTCGCAAGCTAGTTCTCTATCGTTAACAAAAGAAAATCAGCAAATTGAAAGACGTGGGCAAAATAAAAATGAAATTCAATGGGAATGCTTGCTATTTATAGGCAGATCTACAGTACAACACCAGCTAAATTCCAAGAAGAAAAGAAGTCTAAATCAAATAAATGATTTTAGGAATAGGGATATTGCTTTCGTATTATATTAAGATAAGCTAAACTCACCCCGGCATACTGCATACAGGCAGGGCTCGCGTATCGCATCCCTTTATCCGTACCCTGCACCATTGCAAACCGTGATGCAGGCAACATAGGGTCAGAGAAAAATGATAAGCATAAGTTTCTGGTGCCAGTCCAATGACCGGACTTGCATGCACCACTGTAACCTTTATGTCGAACTATGAGATTTTGCCTTTGACAAATGTTTTGCAAATGAAATGGGGGTTTTTGAGGGATCAACCGAAAGAAGTCCATTGTTGGATAATGTTCCGAGACGATATTTAGTTTACTATCGGGAGAGGAACCGAAGTTCTTCCATGAGAGGGGCTAAGTGTGTGATTCCTTTTCGGAAACATGAAAGGGCTGAGTCAGTTGTTTTAAGGTTTTCTAATGCTACAGATATTAACTTTCACCCTACAATAAAATTTTCTATTTTCTGTATGTTTCTACCAATATCAAAATCTGACGATCCAAAAACAATGTGAAGATGAGTGTAGAGTATAGCATCCCTCAAGCAGGTATGTGCAATCTCCATCGAAATGGCTTTTTCCCATATCCAAATTTTTTTTTCCGATTCAAAACGGACATGGTACAACTATAATTTCATTCCAAAGAAAGTAAGCGCAAAAGACCGATCTAGTGAAACCAAAACAACTAGCCCCGTCTCTGTTTATTAAGTTAGCAGGGAAAATACAAGCAAGTCATAATCCATGTACTAAAATCTGGTATTTTTGAGTTATTAGTCAAAGCTTTTCATACTACTTCACCTCAACAGCAGCCTCGCTACCACCTTTTATCATGGGAATTTTATTATCCGCAGAAACATTTTCAGCTTCACCCACAAGATCAGATGAAGATTCATCGTCCACTTCCCCATTTGATGACGCATTAGAATTCAAGTCCAACCCTTTCAGGCTTAACCAAGTGGCGGTCATTGCAGCAGAAGGCTGAGGTGCAGCGATGTCATCATTCTTCTTCGCCCAAAAATATGGCATTTTCTTGTCATCCTCTCGCATTCTCTCCGCATATTTGTTTATATCGAAACCTGCATTGTTGTCTTTTCCACCGAATGTGGACTCGAGCTTGTCCATGTCAAATGCATCTTCTATTATTTTCATCGTATTGGGATCGGATGAGTATACAAACTTGACTTTGTCCGCCGTCTTGGGCTCTAGAAAGGGCTTTACCAACTGCAATGGAACAATGGTCTTATATCAAATACAGCTAACTAAATGGTGATACAAACAAGAATATTGACTAACCGTACATTACAAATAAAATTATCATCTTATGAGCTCAGATCACGGATCATTTAATCGTTACAAGTTTTCAATTAGGAGTGGTGAGACTCTGATAGTAAATCTATTTTAGCTAGTTATATGAAACTAGTTATCAAAATAGTGTGTGTGTATATATATGTATATATATATATATGGATAGCCCAATGCGTAAAACTCTCGCATTGCAGGGTTTGGGAGAATCTTATGCACGCAAACTTACCCCTGTTTATAGAGACTGTTTTCAAGGGAAGAATCCGTAACTCATAAGTCGCAATGGTGGCGTGTATGGCTCTAACGTATAGAAATTCAAGTTAAGACTTTAAATACCACTAATATCAATTTCATGAGAGGCTCAACATGGAGGAACTAGAATAATCAGATGCCATGTAAACCACAAGCCATCTTCTAATAACATTATTTCAAGGAAAAATGCAGCTTGTATGGGGAAAAGATGTGACGGTGGCATTTGATAATGAACAGAGCGAAGAATTGCACACAAAACTGATACATTACAAAATTCTACATGAATAAATTGCTTGTATAGCGGGCAGCACCACCCATTTTGTTATAACTACAAGAAGACTTGTGAAGATAATGCATTTGTCATTGATATGCATACCAAATTGTATAAAAGGCCTTGACTAGCTCGATACGCATACAACCTTACTATTTATTAGGCCCATATAATCCAACATAACAAAGTTCAATCAGAAATATAAAAGATAATACTACTAGAGAAAGTCTTGAAATGCGCATACCATGTAAAATGGTTCAAAGAACTTGGGTGGGTTATACAGTATAGCCACGCCAAGCCGCTCAGGATAATATTCTTGCAAAACATGGGCAGTTTCTCTGGTGGCTTTGACAGAGATGTTCGATAGGTTAAAGCCTTCAAAATCAACCAACCACACCATTTCTTCTATGTTCTCGGGCAGATTCATAATAGCATTCTCCATACAATACACCAAGTATTTTATTTGTGCTTTGGTTGACTTTGAGTTCTGCAATCAAATCACATGAATCAAGAAAGTACAAACGGAAGGGTCATGAACGTTAATGGTTCTCTTATGCAGTACAATTTCAAAAGGTCAAATACGTGTTGCCACCTTCGGCAATCAATTCAGCTCACTTTGCACACCACCCTGAACTCTATTTAGTATTTACCCACATCATGACATAAATTTATTTTGCTCCATTTTGCTTATGTTACTAGCCCTTTAAATGAGGGTGCACAAACAAAATGTATGTTTTTGCACAAAGCAAACTGAAATTAGAGTAAAACAAGCAAAAACGAAAAGGTTAATGGGTTTGAATTGGTGGTGATGAGGCAAAGTGAGGTCTCGTTGAAAGCGAGCAAATGCAACTTAGCAAATCTTGAACTTTAGGAATAACATTGACAAGTATCATATAAATGTAAACGTTTGTCTATATAAATTCAATCAGACCGTTATAGTCACACCGTTATAGTCATCCTGTTTACAAATTTAGGACATACTAACTCTGATAATTTAGTCCACCAGCCTTTCAAACAAAGATAGATGGATCATTGTTCTTTTCACTTAAGAGTAACAGTAAAATCGAAAAGTTGTGCAAGTAAAATTTTGGTTTATCTTTTTGTTTGGATATAATCATTTCGTCTCCCCAGAGATATACAGAGGGTGAGGAGGAGATAAAACAAGTAGCAGGAAAAACCTGGCGACTCGGTCTCATCACAAGAACTGTTCTCCCATGCTTGTCCGTATATGGTGACCTGTAAACTTTTCCGGTTTCTGCTTCGCGAGCAACTTCATCCTGTATTAAGAGGGAACATTCAGAAACTGCATGGTCAGAAAACTGAAAGATATTGGGAAAATTAAAAGAAATTGTCTTCAATACTATGATGCCAAAGCTCGATACATACACACACACACACATAATCAATGTTTTGCAGGCTTACGAGAATGTCCAGTATATCCAACCTTAAACATCTTGAGATATTAGACGTATAAGAAACATTGCCATCATTAGAGTGCAAAATATTAATAACATCAAACAAAGATACTGGTTTTGTTCTTTTTTTAATTTTTCTCCTCCCTGCTTTTCATCTCTTTCTAGTATAAGCTTACCCATCTAATCTCTTCTGGCTTGTATTCCAATCTCCATTTGATAGACTCCTTCATCATTTTCGTGGCTTTCTTCACATTCCAGCCCCGTGCCCTTAGATATCTACATATAGATGGATCCGAACAGTACCTGAACAACTTATCTGGCACCGGTCCAAGCAACTTTCTCACCTCATCAATCTGCAATTGCTATTAATTAGTCATTCACCAATAAATATTTCAGAACTAATAATGATGGTTAGCATACAATTTTTCGTTTTACCATTTTGCGTTGCTTGTCAGATATTAAAGAATTTTCACAGCCATTCGAAATGGGCAAGTCCAAACTCATTGCTTCCAAGGGAAATTCCGAACGTTGATAAATGATACTTCGAATCAACGACTACTATCTGAAAGCAAGATTGATTAACGAGAATAATGCATGTAAGACTAAGTATCATAATTAATTTCATAACACATAAATACTTTCCCCTCATACTAATACGGGGTAAGATCTGATCATGTGAAATTGTTATATATTCTTCCAAAGGAGGGTGACAACTAACTCATTATAAAGATTAACGCAAAAAGAGACAAAAAAAATATATATATATGGACGGCCCACTGTACAAAGCTCCTGCAATTTGTTTGATGTATACAACCTTATCACTGTTTCCAGAGAGGATGTTTACAATGGGACTAATCCGTAGCGCACAAGTCGCAATGGAGGCGTGCATAATACTAACTTATAGAAATTCAAGTTAGGGGGTTTTAAATACCACCACTATCAATTTCAGGAGATGTTAAACATGAAGCAACTATAATAATCAAATGACTCAAACTTATTTGAAGATTAATTATTTTATTTATTTACTCATTGGTTTATTCCGTTGGAACGGATTACTCATAGAGAAGGGTCTATTTTAGCTGTTATGGTTGTAAGTTATCAAATTTAAGGATGTTTTGATAAATTTTATTTATTCAATTACCTGTTGCCTTTTAGGAATTAGGAGAAAATTTTCTTACTCTATTAATGAATTTTAGTTCCGTGAATGGGATTTGGTGTTTTAGTATAAAATCTGTCATAATTATGTACATTTATATGTTTTAAAATGAATTTACTTAATTACTCGTTGGTTTGTTAGCAGTTAGGGGAGGAAGTGGTTACTCTGTCGAAGAATGTTGATGCTTGAAATGGGTTTGTTTCATCTTTTGCAGTTATAGTCCTTGAATTTGAGGAGTTGAAGCTGAATTCAATTATTTGGTTACTTGTTGACTTGGTTAGAAATTAGCCACAAATTTACTTAGTTTTTGTCTTTATTAGTGAAGTTAAGCTCTACGGCTAGAATTGGGGTTTTTTTTTTTGGGATGTCTGATCTTTTACTTGAAAATGTGTTATACTTTTGATTACTTGCATGTTCAAAAGATTTGATTTGCACTGTTGTTTTTTGTGCCACTTTCTAGATTTTGGGTGACTGATTTTGAAATTATAATGATTATTAATAAACAGAGTATTGTTGAGAATGTTGATGCAAATAGGAAAATATAATTGGGATTCTTAGCACACGAAACTGAAGCTTAGAATAAGAGTTAGAAGAACTAGACGAAATGGAAAATGATAATGCCTTACTCTAGTCCTTATGACTATCCCTGGCAATTTTATGCACATATATGCTTGTCTAAACCAGCTAATACGGTATGTATGCTTGCTGCTTTCTAGGAGTACTGTTCGTCCCACTTTGATACATATTCTTTTTTGGGGACTGTCTAAACATTAATAAAGCTTGAGCTATAGTGTATTTATGCACTCATCTGAACTAGCTTCTTTTGGCATATTATATACCGAGTTATTGGAATCTTTTTTTGTTCTCCTTTTAGATGACAAGTTCTTTTATTGGAAGTGTAAAACACGAGCTGCTTAAACTACTCCTGTATTTGGTCAAATTTTGTATTAGTTCGAAGGAGGAGGGGTTACCAGTAAACCTCTTTGGGTCAAACCTTAACTGTATTGCACATTTGTACCTTTCATGAATTGATTTACTTAGATTTATTTCGAAACATGATATCTGCAGACTGACATTTAGGCTGATTGATTGATTAAATAGGGAGGGGACTTGAGATACTGCCAGAAATGTGCCCACTATAAGCCTCCTCGAGCACACCATTGTCGTGTATGCAAAAGATGCGTCTTACGAATGGTATGTCCGATTTATTCTTATCATTTGATTGCTTTTATTTTCCTTCTTAAGTTTCCCAATCTAATTTGTAGTACTGCCTCTTGAATGTAAGGACCATCATTGTATTTGGATGAATAATTGTGTGGGCCATGCAAACTATAAAGTCTTCTTCGTCTTCGTTCTTTATGCTGTGATTGCTTGCATGTACTCCCTGGTATGTGTACTTCTCCTCTACCCTTTGCTCTTTATCTAATAAAGATTCTGATTTGTATCTAAGTCCCGTAGCTCTAACAATTCTCAAATTTGCTGTGAAGATTGTCTTTTGGGTTTTGAAAATAGAAAAATAAAACACAAAATTTGTTTGGCAGATTGGTTCTGATCAATGTTTGGTTTATTATCGTGAACCAATCTAGAAACCTTGCCAAAAGTTGCTTTTTTTGCTGGTTCCTTAGTTTTCTTTCTTGAACAAAAAAATGAAATATAATAATGAAAACAATGGAGATTCTGGTTCCTTATTTTTATTGAACAGACATCGAAATATTATGAGAACAACAGAGCTCTGTGTTTTGTATCCCAAAACCAGTGAAGGGGCGAAAGTGAAATGAAAATTCGAAGAATAGAACCAAACAAACCCTAATTCATTCCATTCTGCCATTTTGTTGTTTTACAGGTTTTGCTTGTGGGCAGCTTAGTGAATGATTCTGAAAGAGAATCACAGCAAAATGGAGGGTCTTTCAGAACTATATATGTATACATAAAACCTCTTGAGTTAGTGTTGCTTGTTGCAATCTATCATGTTAGTCAGCTTAATTTTGCGTTTTTCATTGCCAGGTCATCTCTGGCCTGTTGCTTGTTCCTCTAAGTGTGGCGTTGGGTGTTCTTTTGGGTTGGCATATCCACCTCATATTGCAAAATAAAACCACTATAGAGGTTTGGCTTGCTTATTTTTCCTTGTTTCTTTGTCCATATAGGCAAGCCAATTGTGATCGTGTAATATTATTGCTTAATTTTTTCAGCACCACGAGGGTGTGAGAGCTATGTGGCTTGCAGAAAAAGGAGGGGAGATGTATTCACATCCATATGACCTTGGTGCCTACGAAAATCTCATATCGGTAAACAAAACCCCCCTTTTAGCTTTTCCCTTTATCACTGAAAAGCGACCTGATTTTTCAATTGCTGCTAGTGCTGATGTTTCTTTTTACTTCTCCTCTCCTCATATTTGACTTAAAAAACGTAAGTATGAGGTTGATCAGATATTCTGCTAATGTACGTAAAAAGCCGGGATTCAAAACTGTGCGCCTGCCGGAGATATGCCAAATCGGTTTTGAAAGTTTGCTTTAATAAAGTCTCCCCTTTTAGAAACCCACTGAGTTATTTTCTGTGTTTCTAAAGTGTGTTAACGTACAAATATGAAATGACGCTGAAGCATTGATGTTTTCAGGAGATTCTGTGTTTTCTTTCTTAAAAGCAAATGCAATGAAATCGAAAACAGTAAAGAAATGTTTGCAAACTACACTACCAAAGCACCCTTAGATGAGTTCTGGCTTTCTAAATATAGGTTACCCATCGTTTAATTTTGATGAGCTACTCTCGTTTTCTTCAGGTGCTGGGTCCCAATATCATGTGCTGGATATGGCCCAGCTGTGGGCATATTGGTTCTGGTCTTCGTTTTTGTACAAAGTATGATAAAGATAAAATCCCCACTTCATCTGTATCAATATAATTTTGAAGGCTGTGAGGGGACAAAGGCGTTAATTGTTACTCACTTGGACTGGAGAAATCCAACGCTGAACATCTCTAACACAAGTAGGTGATTTTTCAAGGTTTGTTGCAAAAACGCTCTGTGCTTGTTTACACGATAGCAGAGGGTAATTAATTTTCCCAAGAATTGAGTATATTGTGTCTCTGGTGAGTATGTGTTCAATATGAGAGTTTTTGTAGAATTATAAAGGTCTTTTCCAGTTACGTCATTTACAAAGAGGGAATTGTGATCCCATCTAACCCATATCTCAGTTGAAAGAGATTTTGAAAATGTATTGAAACGAGTTGCTTTGTTATCGGAAATTCATTTGCGGGTGATTTTTCCATAACTGAAGTCATTGTCTGTTGGGGTTGCTTCCATTTTATTGGCTAATCCTTCTCTTATAAGTCACCTAGAAGGACTTTCGACAACAGGTATTGTATATGACTGGTTACTTTTATGAGAGGTACAATAATTTGTTCATACTTGACAGTTTCCAGGTATCACAAAAGGTTCTTATGTTCCATCAAATCATCCAAAATCTAAACTTTTAGATTGCAAATGAAAACAAAAATGTGAGATCCAAAATTTTTAGGTATCTTTGGAAAAAATTTTCAAGACAAAGGCCTCTACATGTGCTGTATGCGCAATTTTTATGTGGTCTGCTTAACTTGGTGGTCTGCAATATATTGTGCAGTATATATAAAATCCGTAAATGTAAAGTTTCTATCCACAATCAGTATACAAATTGATACACATCATGGTACATATACGTATTTGGTAATTATGTAGTGCACTTCATATGTATTATGCAATTTGTGTATCAATTTGTATACCAGCGATGGGTAGAAACTTTAATTCCGAATACTGAAAAGATTCACAACTAGATTTTGGCATCACTAAAATTTATAGAGTATGAGTCATGTTACTTTGCTGTATTGCTATTGTCATTCCTACCTGTATTTAATTGCTTTCTTTGTTGAAAGAATAAACTTATCAAATTAATTGATTCTTGCATATTATGATATCAACATGATATTTTTTATTTATTTTTATGGTAAGTATGAAATTGTACGAATACTTGTGTATGGAATCAAAATAAATTGCGGCACTTTATAGGACCAATCGTGCAAATATTATCGACTTGTTGCATGTTACATCCTTGATTTGATCACCATCATTTGGCTAAAATGGTCTCCTTAAGCACAAGAGTACTAAAAAACTCCCAAGTATCGTGCCAGAAAAAAGAGAATAGACAACTATCGTTGCTCTCTCTCTTATATATTATTAATGACATGTTATTCGAATTACTATTCTTTATGAGTTTCTAACTTAGATATGGGATGGCCTTCGGGTTGCAATCAGTACACGGTATTTGTCATGAGCTCGGAGCAAAGGTGAATCCTAACACGTTGGCAAATTAGAATGGTTGAGCCAGAAGATCGATAATTGACCATCCAATTTTATGTCATAACTCCAAAGTTAATTGGATGTTATAACTCCGAAGTTCAGAGCAAAGGACCATAGGAGTCCGAAAAATTCGGGAATCCCCTTCATCGGATCCTTCCATTTCATTATCCATGGGCTAACTTGCATTCTGAGCTTCGGTTAATGATAATTGGCCTTGTTTACTTAAAAGCAAAAAAATGATATTTATTTGTACCAATAAAATAAAATATTTTTTACTTATTAAAAGTATATTAAATAAAAAATAAAAAAATTGTTAGGTTTTAAACAATATATATATATATTTCTCATATTTAATTATATTACTAACTATTTTTCATAATTATTAATATAAAAAAGTATTTTTTTAATTTTTATCAAATACACATGATATTTGTAAACATTACTTGCAAATATTCTTTTTGGAATCCAGTAAAAATACATTGGTATAATGGGAAAAGAATCTAAGCATAATTCTGTAATTCCCACCAACTTTAGAGAGTGGGGACCCTTAGCCACGTGTCTCCCGTCCATTCCAAGCTGCCCTCACGTGAACGGAAGATGGGCCTGTCCTACTCCGCTAACAGTATGTTCCTCCACGCGCCCAGTTACCTGGTGTGCCACAATCTTATTTGGTTTTTATAAATTTTATTATTACTCAATAAATAAACTCGAATTATTACTGTTCGGATTATCCAAAATTAATTGCTCGTTTCTATTCGGGAAGAGAGCAATCATTACAAAAATGAGATACATTTCTATTTTTATCCCTTCATATTTATTTGGCTATAGAACAAGACAAAAAAATATTAAATTTGAATTAAATTTTTTTTTTTACTAGTATGGAGTATAAAGGGTTGATCTATAATTAAGTATCGAAAAGTATGTGCTAGCCAAATAGGTTTATTATCTCTAGTAGTATGGAGTATAAAGGGTTGATCTATAATTAATAATTTTACAGCTAGCAATCTCATTAGATCATACTTATCATTGTGTTTGATTTGATGGTGTATCAATTTATCATAAAATTATAAAAAAAATATTACACTTCCTGACAAATTTTTAGTTTCATTGTGAACGACAATAATTCGAACTAGGTTACCAGTTGGTGAAATGGAAGCACGAGTGAAAACAAAAATGGAGTCTCAAAAATAAAAATTCTTAATAAAAAAATTTCCAAAAATAAAGAAATAAAAATAGGAATATGAACATAAAAGGAAGTGAACGAAATTTACACATTGAGATAGAGGATTGTAATGAATTAACAACTAATATATATACTAAATAACGTTATGAGTAAAGTTTCGCTTCAACTGCAATGTTATTTTTTGATATACTTGTAAAGTTAGAAGTGTAACATATGTCTAAATTTATGTAGGTGATATAATATTTTTACATGTATGACTTAGCTAATATAAGATGCTCTGTTAATTTGGTCTCTTCAATATAGCTCATCTAATAATTTCTACTTTTGAGTGGGATGCAATAATGGAGGAACTCACTACCAATCAAGTTGTAAAAGCCAATCTAATAATTGCTACCCATAAATGAGGAAATCAAAATAATACCTCATTCATTCCCTCAATAATTAAATTAATGTTTTAACCCATAAGCAAACCATCAAACTATCAAAGTCAAATACTCAAGAGTGAGATACACTGTTGTTAAAGGCGTTTGGTGTCTAAAAGGATGGGGAGAAGCAAGGTGGGGGGAGAGAGAGAGAGAGGGAAAGAGAGAGAAATTATAGGGAGGTCAAGATAACGTTGGGAGTGGATGATGGTACTATTTTAACTATTTTCAGCTCACT
Organism: Embelia ribes; assembly: GCA_001753735.1. NCBI lineage: Eukaryota > Viridiplantae > Streptophyta > Magnoliopsida > Ericales > Primulaceae > Embelia > Embelia ribes. The sequence goes on from MKEJ01029719.1 coordinate 16,693, forward strand.
ACACACTGATCTTAATCTCTCTTTGGCTATGGAGCAAGACAACATCAACCCACTCGAATTTAACAGGTTTCAAAATCTGGGTTCTCAATAATCCTTGGATTTGCTAATCCATTACTTAATCTTTTTTATTATTCATTTGTAATGCTTTTTTCTTGCAAAGATGTGATCTTGGGCTAGAATTGAAAGATCTCTAGGATTAAATTAACTTAAGATTTCGAACTTGATACCTTGAACTCTCTCTCCAAAGACTATAGAATCAGTAGTCAAGGGTGTTTGAAAAAATTATCCAAATTGTAAAAATAGTCCGAACTAAAGCCAACCGCAAGAAAATCAGTTTAGCCTTTAAGTGGGTATGAGTTACGAAAGGTAAATATTAGTTTCTTGTTTGCGCGTGTGACACTAGCCCCCAAATTCCCCAACAGTCAGGGACGACAAGGTTTGCGCGTGCTACACTAGGCCCCCAAAGGTACATATTAACTTAAGAAATGTTCTATATCTTATACTTTTAGTGTATGATTTCAACACAATATATAAATCTTATAAGCCCCGTGATAATTTTAGTTCAACACCCCTAATTTTAGTTCCAAGCCCTGCTAAGGTGTGTGCCGGAGAAATGTATGGCAAAATGCTAAAAGAAATAGTGAGTTCATAAATAGGACAATCAAAGTGATGGAAAGTAACTTTGAAGTAGAAATTAGAATATCATCATTGTAAAAGAAGACAGGATTGCCCATATTTAGCTTCGTTGCCAGAGGATTTGCGTGCGTCATTACATATTTTAGATTTCAATTAGTCACAGGTTTTTCCTATTTAGCGTCGAAAGCTAGATGATTTGCAATGCTACTATCTGGGAATGGGAAGTTCAAAGGTTTTAAATCTAGTGACCTCAAATAGTGTTAAACAAAGGAGAAATATTGTTTTTATTATTTTGCTTTGTAATCATAATTTACAGAGGTAACATATATATACAATATGAGGCAATGAGGCCCGTATAGGAAAGAATACAAATAAAGATGTTATATAAAACTTAACACTCCACCTCAAATTGGAGCATGAAGATCCGCACCAACTTGTAAGAAAAAGACTGATGAAGGGCACGACCAAGGGGCTTCATAAAAATATCCGCAAGCTGAGACTGTGTCGGAGTATAACAAGGAAAGATAACACCACTGAGGAGCTTCTCACGAATAAGATGGCAATCAATCTCAATGTGTTTGGCCCTCTCATGAAAAATCAGATTATTTGCAATGTGTATCGCAGACTGATTATCACAAAATAAACGTACCGGCTGAGTGACGGGAACATGGAGGTCACGAAGCAAAGCAATGAGCCAAACAACCTCACAAGTGGTAGCAGCCATAGCAGCCTCAGCCAAGGAATGAGACACCACATCTTGTTTCTTTAACCGTCAAGAAATAGGAATAGAACCCAAAGTAATGAAAAAACTAGAGGTAGAATGCCTAGTTGTTGGACAACTTGCCCAATCAGAATCAGTATAAGCAGTCAACTCCAAAGAATTATTAGAAGCAAAAAATAAGCCATGTCTCGGGGTATGTTTATTGTGACGAATGACCCTATAAGCGGTCTGCAAATGAACATCACGCGGATCCTGCATAAACTGGCTAAGATGATTGACACAAAAAGTGAGTTCAGGGCGTGTAATCGTCAAATATAATAAGCGCCCAATCAAACGACGATAGGAACTCGGATCAGATAAAGCAACCCCAGCATCTGGACGTAGTCGTAAGTTCTGCTCCATCGAAAAATCGACCGGGCGAGCACCTAACTGCCCCGCGTCCGTCAAAATATCTAAGGCATACTTTTGCTGTGAAAGAAAAATACCTATAGGAGAACGTGCTACCTCTAAGCCCAAAAAATACTTCAGCGGGCCCAAATCTTTAATACTAAACCGGGAAGCCAAAAAAAGTTTAAGAGAGCGAATGCATTCAGGGTCATTCCCTGCAACCAATATATCAACATATACGACAATAGCAGCGAAAGAGGGGATGGAGACTGGCGGTATCCTGCAGAACGCAATACTGAAGAAAGCTTGGAGTACCATTAGCGGGAGGCTTGCTTGAGCCCATACAAAGACTTATGCAAGCAACAGACGCGAGACTCCCCATGTGCTTCAAGACCTAGAGGTAAAGCCATATAGATCTCCTCATTAAATCACCATGCAAAAAAGCATTGCTAACATCAAGCTGATGTAGCTCCCAACGATGAGCTGCAGACACGAACAGTAACCAGCTTGGCAACTGGCGCAAAAGTGTAATGAAAATCAAGCCCTTCCACCTGTGTGTAACCCTTTGCAACTAATCTGGCCTTATAACGTTCGATTGAGCCATTGGCGTGCAATTTGGTTTTGTAGACCCACTTACAACCAATTGCTTTTTTGTGAGGAGGAAGAGGCACAAGAGACCAAGTACGGTTAGCCTCAAAGGCCGCTAATTCAGAGCGCATGGCCTCTCGCCAATGTGAATGTCGAACAACCTCCTTTTAAGTAACAAGATCAGAAATATCATTGACAAAAGTAAGAAAAACAAGATGAGGAGCAAAGAAACGATGGTAAGATAAATTAGTAGATATAGGATATATCGTAACGTCAAACGAAGTGGCCGTGAGTGCATCGGATGGCGGGGAAAGGGTAGGACAGTCATAATTTAAGAGGAGTTTGGGGCGGACAATGGGCCGGT
>MKEJ01029722.1:0-13963 GCA_001753735.1 Embelia ribes
TAAAAATTTTGATACTTTTATCAAAAATATAATTCTTTCATAATTTACACTATTAATAATTATTTTTCACTATTTTCAATAAAATAAAATAAAAACATTTTTTCCAATTTCTACCCAAAAAAAAAACCTATGACGCATAAAATTATTATTTAAAAGTATAATTATCCACCCCAGCGAAAGTATACTTTTGTATTTATTATTATACAACCAAACGAGCTGAGTCCAACTACTGCTAACATACATTATACAGGGTGAATTTTCCAGATGGTCCCCATAGTTCCTTTCAAATATCTTTTCGGACCCCATAGTTTCAATTGGAACGGTAATAATCTTATCTTAACTTTTAAAGTAACAAATTTGGTCCCAAGGTCATCAAAATTTACACAATGGTCCTTTCGATAGTTTTCTTTTCCCCTCAAATTAAGAACCCTAAATTGGTCAAAGTAAGAGACAATAAGCACCGTCTAACTTCCAATTTTGATATATATATATTCTCAAAACTATATATAATACACTCACCAAAACAAACAAATGAGATTATTGCAAAAAAATAATATCAGCCAGAGAGCCACTACTTTTTTCCTTTTCAGAGTAAAAACTATTTACAAAACCAATAAATCTATTTTCAAGGTTGTCAATCCATTACCAGCAAAGTAAGATGATAGAAAATACATACCAGCCTCTGAGGAAAGAAAAGCATAAAGGCTGGTGTGCGCCATGGTGTGGGCCATGGTGTTGGTGGTGGTGATGGTACGGTTGCTGATTAAAGTAACCTTGGTAGCTTGGCGGAGGTGGAGGCTGAGGCACGAACCCGGGCGGTGGGCCCACTGGACCTGGTCCGTAAACTAGCACCAAAGACATATATAGAGTTGACAAAAAAATTAAGCAGAGATTTTTTTTCTTTTGCAAGGTTCGAATAAATAAATTCATGTCCCCAAATTACAGACTCTCATAAACAATAACGTTAAAACACGATCTAATATATATGTATATCAATTTTGATTGGAATCGTTCCCATCCAGGATCTTAGTTGATGTATCGGTTTTGAATTTGATATGATCTAAAAGTTGGAACACATTTATAGGACATGAATATGTGAATTTTTTATTTTTTTTTTTTGTACCTTGGTGACCCGTGTGATGAACCAGATTGTGGCCGGGAACGTGATGGCCGGTGTGATGAACTTGATGGTGGCCGTGGCCGTGGCGTGACCGTGATGACCTGAATGATGAGAATGACCCATCTCTCTCTCTCTCTCTCTCTCTCTCTGTGTGTTCTCTGTCTAGATTTGTGATAAGACTTATTTACAGGAAGTGTAATTGTTGCTTCGCGTATATTGGTGCATTAGTCAATTTTTTGGAACTTTCGCCTTTATTAACTACAAGACAAATTATTACATATATGAAGAATAAATTATTATTGATATTTTTTTATTAAAAAATAATTATAGTACTTTTTTTCAGTTTGTAATAATATATTTTGAAAATATAGTAATTTTTATAAAAAAAAATTATATATTTTATTGTAAAATGATTTTGTATTGAAATGTTTTCCAATTTTGATTATCTAAATAAACAGGGAGACACAGAGAGTTGAATAAATGCCATGTGGGTCACCAATGCTTTATAGGCATGCTTGAGTTACGGCACACTTCACGCGTACGAGTGCACAATTTGTTAATGGAGTAAATAAATATTAAATTAAATTATTTATTGCAAATCTAGAAACATAATTCAATGATTAAATTATTAATTCGAAAATTCAAAATCATAATGAAATTCAAGAGTTTAAATTCACCAAAAGTAATAAAAATAATAATATTTATACAAATTATTTGTACCATTTTAAATTATAATTTATAATTAATCACATTATCCTATTATCAGTGATGTGCCTAATTATAACCATGTAATTTAAGTTGCTATAAATAATTAATATAAATAGTTTATATAAATATCATTACTTACTAAAAAAAATCTGAACATAGAGAAAAGTATTTAAGTTTGCCGAATAATCAAAAAATACTTATCTTTACTGGTTATAAAGACAGTACAAAGCAATGAAAATAATTGAAGAATAAGAGAGTTGAAAACTTACATTTAAGTGAATGAAAAGTTGAAAAAATAAAATAATTGATGACTTGTGAAAGGTGAAATAAAAAAAAGTCAAAAGTTTGGCCGCCAAATTGGTCAATCCATTGAAGTAATGGCTAAACATGGGACATCGCATTATTACAATTATATCCCTTCTTAATTGTTTCTTAGAAGGAAATGTAGAAATTCACATAAGGATAAATTTGGGCGTTCTAAAAGTCAACAGGACTTTAGGATTTTAACTGCTAATCTCCTGTTCGCTTTTAATAATAATATGGATGTGATAAGGTGCAATTAGAGGCCAGCAAAAATTTTGCTTGGTAATATGGTACTTATAATTTTAAAAATTCTAATAAATATTTTAGTATATGATAACAATTATATAACTTACATGGACCCCATTTCTATTACTAACTCCGCCCCTTTACATATACTAATCATGTATAGTAAAATTAATTGGAACTTTATTACATTCGTGCTCATAAAAAAAACTCGTTAAGTATCTTATATACTAAGGTAACAACTTTTTATAAGTAGCTTAAGTTCTTTTAATGCATTTACAATTTTCATTTTCTAATTCCAGCTTGAATGCAAATATACTATTTTGATATGTTATATGTATATATATATATATATATATGGTAGGATCACAAGATATTTAATTTGACATATATATTTATATTTATATTTATCAATGGTGATACAATGGTTGGGAAATATAAGAGATGTTTACAATATATTCCATCACGGATTACTATTGATCTAAAGCTGTAGACCACCGTTGAATCAAATGCTGAAGTAATTGTAATTGATCAATCATTGAAGCTCTATGAGGATTTTATATAAATCAATGGTGAAATTTTGATAGAACTTCCATTGATGCCCTCTTCTTTTATATACTGTATAAGATATATGAGATACGTTTAAAGCTCACGTATTTAAATAAAGACAAAAAAAAATTATAAATCGTGAGATTTTAGTTGATCAAAGAAAATTTTTCACTCGAACCCTCGTACAAATTTATTATAAGGTGTTTTTACAAATGCAAACTCAAGGAAAGTTGAGGTTCAATTTTTTGGCTTTTGCTTCTTGGTTTTTGAGCATGTGATTTTTGAGCTTGTGATATAGTAAAGTTATATTAATGGAGTGTTGTGGTAGAGTATATAACAACATTGAAGGGGACAAGGAGTGCATTAGGTCTACCTAGGCTGAAAATATCAACTCGTCGTAAGCAGTATTTTTTGGCGAACAAATATATGTTATCTTGATCGGATCTATCAACAGATTTAGATCTTTTTGCTTTATTTGTTAATCAGCTGAGTAATCTGTCGACAAAACCAACAATCCTTTTTGAAGCTCTGTATCCTGCTTTTTCAGCTTTTCAATCTATATGTCAACTGATATCAACATATGCCGACATATTATCCTATTTTGGCTCACTTTGAACTGTTTCCATGTATCCAATACTTCCCAAACTCTTTGCTATGATTAAGCCTTCATAAAATTCGTTTGAAACATTACTGCGACTATAAAACTCGAATTTATTTATTTTTCATTTTTATTTGTAGTCAACCAAAAAAAAAGCCATTTATATTTTAAATCTTTAATCAACACTATCCATAGAATGTAAAAATATAGATACTTGTACAATTTCTATAAATAATTATGGAATGTAAAAACGTAGATACTTGCACAATTTCTAAAAATAATTATATACATATATATATATACACTACCCAAAACGTTAATATTGGTTCTCTTAGCTTCTGATTAACCTAATCTTTGGGGTACTTAATCCTTATAAAATTCTGATATTTTTCTGTCTCGTCTATCTTTTCTCTAAAATGAAATTATAGGATTGTTCTCGGAGAAAACCAAACCAATTTGAACTTTTATGGACAAATTTGATTTTTAGTCACAATAATTCAGAAAATTAAATAAATTATCACTGAATAAAAATATCTCAACTATAAGGAAAAGAGACAAAGGAAATTTCCAGCGTTGCTACACGCGGAATTGACTTGACTTTTGTGTGGACCCTTTGCACACATGAATAACATGATTATATTCTTTACATTTTATTTTTTTTCTTTTTTGATAAGTTGCTCTACCCTTAACTTCCAAAAATTATTTTCATTTTTACAAAAAACAAAAACAAAAACAAAAGAAGCTATAATCTCAACGTAATAATTGACGGGTCAAAGGAGCCCTTGATGTAACACAACGAAAAAATATATACAAATTCGAATACAGTATATACATATACTATTAAAAAAATTAATTATATTTTATCATATATGATAGAATTATACATATGATATTTGCGTGCATAAATATTGTGAACACCAACATGAATTTTTTGGCAAAAAAATCGTCGCGCCGTCTCTAATCTTCTCTTGTATTTTTGTTAAATACCTTACTCCGGAATAAATGGTAAACTCTCTATGTGTGTAACAAAAAAAAAAATTCTTTTTTAAAACTGATTGAAAATTTTGTGTGCTTCTTTTATACCAATAGAGCTTATTTAAATATGCTACTGCAAAGGACTTGATAACAAATTTATAATTCCTGTTCTATGTCATTAAAGCTTATTAAATTCTCAACGTTAAGCTCACATATACACATAAATTAAAATAGAATTATTAACAATTTAATTTAATTAACATATTAAATTCCTTACAACCTTTCATTTAGTTTATCTGGCGTATTGTATTACAAAATTCACCTGCATGATCTAATACAATCAAAACTTATAAGTTTTCTTAGGTGTATATCATCAATCTTTACACTAGGATGTGGATTCTATCAATTACTAGTAAACATCATATAAAAAATGTTCTCATTCAACTCACCGAGTTTATTGACTTATAATGAATCTCACTCTTTTATTAATTAAAATGACAAATATTTTCCACCCAAATCTCAACAATTATCCAAGGATTAAGAGTATAAACATTATCCATGACCACGAGATATTAATTGTCTTATATAATCGATACTAAAATAATTAACTCGGCACGTTCCTATTTAATACACACAAAGTGAATTGGTACAAGAAGTTGGAAGTTGGAACTGTACGTTCTCTACAATCAGTTCTCTACAATCAAGACAAATCTATTAAAACTATATACTACAATTTACCGATATTGTGTCTAGTTTCATCTAAAATTTTAAATATAAAACTTATATTCTATAAGAACCGATGATCTAATCTTCCGTGTATAAGTTGTACTCTACAGACTAGATCATCTACTATATAAAATATGAGACACTTATTCATTATAACATAATATTAAGTAACTATTTCTCATACAAATTATCATTAAATGAAACAACTTTTTATTTTTATTTGAAAATACTAAATTCAAAACAAGCATGTCTTTTAGTATAATCCTAACAATATGAATAGGCGATCTCATTCATTGCTGGTATTGAATAGATAAAAGCATTGAACAATGAAATGGAGTTTATTAAGATCAATAAGGTGCATGACTTAGTTGATCATCTACTTGGGCGTAAGACTATTGGGAAAAAGTAATTTTCAAATTCAAATGCAAGGTTATCTAATCCATTGATAAGTATAGGGCTCGCTTAGTGGTATATGCAATTTCATAAAGCCAATTTTTCATATGGCTTCATGATAATTGTAAGAGATCATTGCATGTATCTTAAACGGTTCAAGGATAAATTCCTGATCATGTCATTATTTGTTGATGATTTTCGAAGATATTAAGAACTGCATAGATATGATTGTCACCATCCGAGGGTGATTGTCCTATTTATTTGAGAAAAAAGACATTAATATGCTCGGAGTATCATCTTAAGGAATCGATCAAGTAGACTAAGTTTAAAGACTTATACCAAGAAAATCTTTGAGTGATTCTAGATGCATATTTACAAGCCCATTTCATTCTTGTAGCAATGAATAATTTTTTTAACCTCGACATGTGTTCCAAAACTCCTTAAACGATAGAGCATATGGCTATTTTACCCTATACCAATGTCATTGATAACTTGATGTATGTAATGGTGTGCACTTGGCCTAATATTTGGTATTCAATTAGCTTAGTTGGCTGATTTTAGTCAAACCCTTGACTTGTACATTGGGAAGAAGTCCTAAGTATTCTAGATACCTTAAAGGAATGAAGGATTACATATGTTGTAAGCCAATTGGAGCTAGTTGGCTATAGTGATACTGACTGAGCTAGTAAAGTAGATGAATGCAAGCCCAATTTTGGATATACTTTCTCACTCAATGGAAGTGCCATTGTTAGGAGTAGAAAGAAGCAAACTTTTATAGCTTTGTCTAATGTTGAGATAGAGTTCGTGATTTGCTTTTGTAGTTGTGTGCAAGAGGTTGTTTGGTTTAAGAGGTTCCTTCTACTTCTATGAGTTGTCACCCATTATGTGGGTCATATAATAATTCATTATAATTGCTTTTCTTCATTATATCGTGGTAAAACTAATCATATTGACTTGAAATAGTACTGGGCTAGAGACATGGTTGCATGAGAAGAAGTGAGATCTTAAGGTCCATATTTATGATACACATGGTGATGGATCCCTAATTAAACCTATTGCTACAGAAGCTTATATAGCTCATCCTAGGGTTTTTGAGAGTTTAAGTAGCTCAAGTTGGGATTTAAGAACTTGTGGGATCACACTTATACTTAAAATTTTAGTTGATTACTTTTGTTAATCATTTCCATTAATATTTATGGGATATTTGATATTTTAATGCATTCATCATATGTTGGTGTATGACTATTTCATCATAATGTACTTTTGATTAATCATCATATGTTGGTGTCTTAATATTACATTTTATAGCACACATATGAGTTGTATGTTAATAAGTTAAATTGACTCATTCACACGAGCAATCACTTTTGGCACCTCAGTGGCAAGCAAAGATGAGACGCTTATTAGAGTCCCCTTATTTTTAGTAATAGGATAAGACTGTATTTAAAGGTCGATAAAGATTATTATCCAATTTCTATCATACTCGTGTAAGATATCCAAAAGCAAATAGAGAACCCGGGTTAGATGCTGCAATGAGACCATCAAATAGACTAAGATTTGTATAGTGAATATGATATGCACTCTCCTAGTTGGATAGAGTATTCGCCATAGCACGTACTTCACATTACGTGCACTTGCGAACATTAAAGTGATAAATGTAAATGAATCCCTGCTTCTTCATTGTTTGAGACTTTTCTGTCATTTTGTATGTGATATACCCATAAATGTATACTTACAAGTATGCCTTAGACTTTTGACTATATGATGAAGTGATGGGAATAGTGCAATTACTTTAGCATGTTGCCTTCGGTGATGATTGATGTTACCTTTCAGGATATACTTAATCTGAGTAGCATGATGCTAAAGAAATACATACTATTTCATCCCATTTTATATTCATTGCGCAACATGTATCCCTTGTCTTGAAGGCAATGGAGTGTGAATATAAAGGAGAAAGCTTTGAAAGGTGTATGTTCTATTTTGAGGGATCAAAAATATTTGAACCAATATATCTAGTGTTGTCTAAGGTACTATGTCACTTTTCATGGTAGTAGATTTCTTTATGTTGTCTCATTGAGTTTCTAGCAAAGTGCTCCTAAAATTATTGCAGGCGTGCCTAGCAGTCGCACGACCATTTACTAGTATGATTGGCTCTACATTTAAGTTGAGAGAAATTATGACTGAGAACTATACCTACCATATGTGAGTGAGAGACGTTGGCTTTGGGTCAATTTATGATCCAATTATGGTGCCCATAGGGGTGTGACATAATTAACATATTGATTACACACCGACTAGATATGGGAAGAGTTACTAGGTAACTTTAAATAAATACACCCCAACATAGCCTTTTGTAAGCAATCCAAGCACAAAAGTTTTCTTAGTTATCTCTCTTTATTTGGGAGAATTTGTATGAGTACTTGCGTTGTAGATAGTAAAGGTGTCATTCTAGTAACAAGCCTCAACACTAGTCTATTTTTTTCAGTGGTCTATGATTATGGTTCAAATTCACGTGGAATACCTTATTACAATTGGACTTTATTTGCAATGTATGGTTCTTAATTTATTTATGTTTCCATTTCCTAGAAATTAATTATTGTAATTCCCTACCTTATTGACTAAATGTGTTTTATTTAGTGTTAGTTAATGTTTTTATTATAATTTATATGATTAGTTTATCTTTTACTTTGAGAACTTTAGATTTTAATATGAGAAACCTATAAAGGGTTATCCATTTTGGCTACTTGTTCTGACCTGATTCATCGGATTTAGGTTAATTTACGTTCGGGTAATTTGGTTAAGAGCTTAGTTTTAGGTTGGATCCAGTTGGGTAAAATCCGATTTTTTGGCCAACCATACCCGACCCAACCCATCCCTATTGTGAGTACCAATAGGTTGGGTCTAGTTTGATGTAATACATGTATATTTTTATTTTAAATAATCAAATTTCATTGAATATATTATTGGCAAAGTTTGTGGCATGCCCTGTGAACATCGCATGACCAAAACCTATAAATGTCCAAAGGCTATTGTTATTTGTGTTTACTGTTTTTGTTTGGCATATTACTTTTAGGGCTTGATTGGTTAGGAGGTGAAGAGAGGGGAAGTGGAAGGAAGAGACAAATTAATTAAGAGGATGGGTTAGGAAGGGGAGGGGAAGAGATGAGTAATTGTGTTTGTTTTGAGGGAAGGTGATACAATTTGACTTGATAATATAATTTGAACCGTTGGATCTTAAAATTTTATTTCACCTCCCTTCCTTCACTTCACTAAATCTAGCAAAACACAAGTTTCTCTAATTTCTCTCACCTTCTCTCCCTTCCCCTCCCAAATCCTCCAATCAATAAACAAACCAAACCGAGCATTGAGTTGTTTAGGCTCGGACTCATTAAGATTTAATTTGGGTTTGGCTCAATCGGCCCACTTTATATTTATAAAGCTCGACTCAAGCTCGGATCAGTTTATTTAGTTTGACGAGCCGAACGGACTTAGGCTGGGCTTTGTAAAAAGCTCTACATTTATATGAATTTATCATAAAGTTACCAACTAATAACAACTTATTAATATATATATATATATATATTTGTATATATGGACCCTGTTTCTAGTGTTTTGATTACCTGTCATGTTATTTTGAGCTTGCTAGGGCACTTCCATTAGTTTGCCTATTTCCGACGCCTTAATTCTAATCTATATATCTCAAACTTTAAAGTAGAAGCTGAAATATTGGCATTGCCCACTCTAAAGCTCCTAAACTTGAAATAGATTTGGGGATTTATAATAGTACCCTAGTTCAAGGGGAGCACTGTAGCAAATCTACTATGGTTACCCATTAAGGATCACTAGTGAGAATGCCTACACTCTGAACAGTTAATTGTTCTTCTTTAACAAAAGTAAGATTTTTGGTGGGAGTGAGTAGCATAATTATGCTGATCGGTGATGATTGAAATGAGAAGGGATAAATTTGTAGCGTAATGATAAAAGTGGATATGGAATCCTCCTTGTAAAAAGATGAAATTTTTGCACTTCAAAGCTGTTTCCATTATGTAGCATGTTGAGTGACAATTTAGTAGCGCCACAGCCTATGCCATGTATTTTGAAGATGAGTTGGATAGGAATAGTTTTATTTGTATATAAATCTCCTCGGCAAAGTTGGATACAATAGACCCCATGGAGATGCTTTAGGTTATTTTAGTGGGGTTCTTTTTTAGCTAGAGACATTTCATCTGGATGAGTTTTGAACGGCTTCGCCTCGTTTAATAGTATATGCTCGTAATAAGCCAAGACAATCCTTCTATTTAAAGTTATTTTTCTCTGAAATCAATTTTAGCACATCTTTTTTTAATATATATATACATCGATTCAAGTTATATGTTTGTTATCAATTCTGAAGATAATTATGAATTATACTTAGTGGCTATGCGGTTGTAGGATTCCACCAACCATGAATATACTCCTATGAAAGATTTGGAACCAAAGCAGGGATTTTGGGGAGTTCTTGCCAGAAAGGCGAAGGCCATTATTGATGATGATGGTGCAGTGTATCATGTCCAATCACCTAGAAGAAAGAGACTGCAGAAACCTGATACAGCTACTAGGGTTCAGGTGTGAATAATTTCCCAAACGTATATATAATGTATATTCTGAAATTATTGATACTTGACCTGAAGCAAAAACCAATTTTCTCGATTCAACTGAAATATAGATATATATGGCCATTTTGCCTGGTTAAGTGCATTATCTCAAGAGTCTGTCCAGTAGCATTATTACGAATTGAAAAATTCCCATTCTTCATAGTGGATGCTTATTACTTAACATGTAACATCCGAACAATTTGATGAGACAAGTACTGTGTTTGCCTATTAATAAAACTGATCTCCTGAAGTTTTAAAATTTTAGTGGTAGAACTATTTCTACAATTTTGGGGGTCCTGAAATTCTGTTCCGGCTCATTTAGCTTTCTTTTGTTGTCCAAATGTGGTGGACTCTGGACAAATGATCTGATACTTTTTTCCTTATTTTATCCACACGTCTCTTGCAGTATAATTATTCATACGCTTCACCTGAAATTATTGAAGGACAGATAATCCTAAATTAAAGAAGGGCCTTGATGCATTTACATCTTCCCTGAATAACATTGGGGAACCATTAGCAATTCCTTAGTGGTAAGATTCAATGCGAAGTCCGAATTTCTTTATGTGACTGTAATAATGCTCTGGAAATTGGAGCACTTGAATTTTCTCCACTTCTGATGTTTGCTGTCAGTTTTCTGAAATCATATTTTTGTGGCAAAGCCATTTCCTTATTGCTATAGCAAAATCAATTGCTTAGTATAAATCCTGTGAATTCCTGGGAAGAAAGCATCATTACCATAATGAAAAGAATCCATTCTTGACTATGGTCACAATCATCTTTATCTTGTTAGGTTACGACTATCAAATTTTTTCTACGCTGTTGCCAGTTGTAACTTTTCCTGTCCTTATTGCAATTTTTCCTTCGCGTTTAACACCTTTATTTTTCTTAAACTTTCCGTTGCACCTAATTATGTGTCCATGTTGACTTGTTTTGTCATCTGTTCTTTGGATGCTATAAAATCACTTTAAGTCTTAACTTCCTTTCACTCCCAAATATCTAATTCTTTTTCCGTTCGCCAATCTTTCGTTAAGATATTCGGTTTGTCGATATTCCTACTTAACTGGCACGAATAACCTACTTAACTGGCACAATAACATCCTTCTGCATTCCATATTTTGTTGATATTCCCTGTGAGCCTTGTCATCTGCTAAAAATACAAAGTTTAGAGGGCTAGTCCTCTATCCCTAGGTCGCTGACCCAAATTTGATGATGGTCTCATAGATGGCAAAAGTTGTACGATTCTCTTTGAAACATTTAGACACAATTTTGCGCGTAGTGAACTCTTATTAGCCACCTGTCTGGCATTCCACCTGATAGATTTTGTTTCCTTGCTTTAGTTTTACTGGTTATTTGCTTGTTTGCAACAATGTTATTTTCTGCTTGTTTCAGGAAGGTCTTAACATAGTGGAAAATAGGACTGTGGACATTTTTCAAAAAACCCGCAAGTTCCAGATAAGTAAAAAGCCTGGCTGCTCAGAGAAGCAGAATCAGACATTTAATACCGGTGCCATGTGGCAACAACCCCAATGCAGGCTCACGTCCAACCGCAGATTAGGACTGATTTGGAAACCCAATTGAAGGCTTCTCGAGACGCAAGGTGCCAACTGTGTATTTCAGGTTTAACTGATATAATTTCTTGTATTTGTGGGTTACTGACTGGTCTATTATCTGAGATTTTACATCTGCAACCACTTTATAGTACAAGTTTTACTAACTTATATTTACATATTCCAAGTACTCATTCTATTTCTTTCATTTAAATTCACTCGAATATGAAAATTTGAATGGAACCAAACTAGTGCAAATTATATGTATCAGACCTTTATTCAGTGTGTCGCCTTTTAGGCCGAACTGATACCGGTGCTCTATTTTCTCCATCATTATCCACATAACACAGATCCAACACCGCCTTATGCTTCCTACTTCAGCAATGTTTTCCTTTAGAAAGTAGATTGTTCCGTGTTTGCTCTCTTCTATTTATTACTGTTACCTTAGGGGTTGAAATGGGTATCTGACCGCCATCATTAATTTAAGCATAGTTGACTTATGTAAAAACTTTTTGGTCAGGTATATATGCAATGCTTCATAGTGTTCTTTCACTACCAATTAACTCGAAAGGCTGAAAGTAGCACAAAGTTGAGGACTGGATCACTGGAATTACAGAAAGTGTTATTGTCAATGTTATAAATCACAGTGTACAGTTTATCTTTTTAGATTACATGCATTTTAATTATCGTTTCAACTATCGGTGCCAGTGAGATGCGTTATAAGGGTTTATGATTCATATTCAGGTTGCAATGGCAATGGCTGCTAAAGTAAAGCTTCTTCTGCGTGAACTGAAAACTATCAAAGCAGACCTAGCTCTTGGAAAGGTGCGATGTGCTCAGCTGGAGGAAGAAAATAGAAACTTGCGAGAGTTTTGTTATGCATTATCTTACCCTTCTAATCTTCTCCCATGAAAAGGAAAAGCTAATAGATTGATATAGAGCTAATTCACTTGGTGTCTTGAGACATTCATATACATACAAAGTTAGTATGCTACCATTCACATCTTAATAGATTTGAGCAATGTGCACTGAGAGGATTGGACTAGATTATATTCCATGATAATTTAACCTGTAGAACTATCAAATTCCTTGCTCACAAATCCTCTTGTTTCTCGAAAACGAGCTTTACAATACTTTGACGAATTTGCTTGCCATGTTAGATATGCCTTCAGCTTGAGACTCTATTGGCAGAGAAAGCTCGATTAGCACAAGAAAACTGGGTTTTTGCTTGGGAGAATTGCTTTTTAAGAGAGATAGTCGAATACCACCAGCTGACAATGCAAGATGTTGTTTATCTGGATGTGGGCAGTGAAGAGGTCACTGAAGTTTATCCCACTAAGGTGGTACCTCCAACTTCTGAGGTGTCGACCAGTGTCAACCCCTTGAGTTCTTTTATTCGCATACCAGAGAAAGGATATTCATGCTCAGATCCTGAGTAAAGGGCGCCTGATTGGTATATCTTTCAAACAAAGGTTAGAATCTGTATCACTTTTGTTATCTGTGTTGTTTTTCTTCTTAATCTGGCTCCCTGGTCGGAATTTATACGTTCATTTGTATTTGTGGATGCTGATATAATGTTCCCCTGATATGTATAACTTGATAAGTAATATGGGTGTTGCCAAAAGAAACTGTGATACAATGTATATCTCCAGAATTTCTGTTAAATACAAGTTTTATTTTTCTTCTTATTGTTTTTGATGATTAAGGCGGCGGCGCAGACCGAATGCAACGAGGAGTGGTACGACAGCTCCTTTGGAAGTTAGCTGCGACAGCTCCTTTGGATGTTAGACCCTCTTTGTAACATCTAATGACATTTTTCTTTTTGTGACCTCTCTTATGACACTGATTAAGAAAAGGCCAAATGAAAGAACACGGAAATGGGAAAAATTAAACTGATAATATGAGAAATTAAGTTGATAAGTCTTGATTGTTGATTTGCTCAATTTGATTTGAGAACAATCGTGTATGACATGGGGCAATTTTGGTTATCTACATACATTGAAAGAAGCCAAAAAATTTAAATCTACTAATTTTGACAGATTTAGCAACCCTTTAGAGAAACTAGCTGGAAACACGGGCAATGCACGTGTGCTCATTATATTTTTCTATGAAAAGAATAAAGTTGTACAGTCAATAATATATCAATATAAATATATATGATTGCTTT
>MKEJ01029727.1:0-11633 GCA_001753735.1 Embelia ribes
GTACATTTATTATCAATACCAACGGATACTCATTCAACACCATTTAGTTCAATAGCTAATAATTTACGATTACTACTCATACAACTCCAAAAGGTTAACACATCATCTACACAAAGGTATACACATGGATTCATGCTTATATTATTATTCTGTAGTCTACTCGTACCTTATACAATGCTAAGCAACTCTCGAAAGCTAATCACCAAAAAGCCCGAAATCTTCTTCTTCTTCACCATTTGATTTGATCTAACAAACAAAACTGAATAATTAAATCTAAGACTTAAAGGTGTTCTACTCCTCCCGTAGATAAAGAAAATTAACTAACATTTCACGTACGAACTAGGTACAAAAATCAAGAAATTATGAACTTAAGGACGAGGTCCAAAACTTACCTTAAAATGATCTTTATGTCTTGAGGAGTAAGGATCTATCCTTAGATCTTACTTTTACCTTCGGGAACTAGATCGATTCACCCCTTCTATCTATTCTCCCTTCTCTTTCCTCCTCCCTCTTTCTATTTTGAATTGGGATAATGAAAAGAAAGAGTGTGTTACAAAGTAATAAAGCAGTGGGGTCCGTGATTTTATTCCCCACTGATTAGGTGTACAGATACACTGGTTTGGTGTACCAGTATACCCTTTTGGTGTGCCGGCTCCCAGTGTGTTTCCAGAACCAAATTTGAAGTCTACGTGTGCCGGTACTCCTATGTACTCTCTAAACCCAAACTAAAAATTGGTGTACCGGTATACCCTTTGGTGTGCCGACTTTCAGTGAGCTCCTCAACCAAACTAAAAGTTGGTCTACCATTACTCCTCTTCTGAGTATCGGCACTCCTCTGTGTACCGGTACACCTATCCGGTATACTGGTACACCAATCCGGTGTACTGGGACTCAAGTCCACAACTACCCTTCAACCAACAAAATTTTTCTAATAGGGCTCAACCCTGCACCTCACAAGGGGAGGCTTCCCCTTAACCCCTGTGACCTGACTGGACATATCGAACCCTGTACAATTCTGTCAAAGTGGCAAGTCCTACTTAGTCATACACACTATTCGAGTACTCCCACTCACACGCTATACCTCACCATGACTCTACGTCTCATACTATACTATAAAACAAACGTCACCAATAATACAACATATCTTCTTACTTCTTTATTTGTATTTGCATCTATAGACTTCATACTATAGTATATGTGCTAGTAACCATAACATGCAACGCTTCGTAATCAACACAGCAACACTAATGCCTCATAATCAACACAGCAACACCAATGCTTCGTAATAAACTCTTATGCCACATTTTATACTAATGTACCATGTCAACACTAAATAAATAATAATATTATTTATTCAAAAACAAAAAACAAAAAATGTACAAAGAATTTTCAAGACGTTAGAGTTGAACTCTCAAAACTTGGTCACAATCTCATGCCACAAAGCCCGACGTAAGCCTCACCGGCAGCAGCGGATGGAGGCATAAGCTTCACTGGCTACAACGGTTAGTAGTGCCCAGTTAAGCTTAGCGGGAGGCGCTTGTCGGCAGCTGAGTCCTTTGCAAGATCGTCTCTGCTACAGCTGCGGCTGAATCCTTAGTTAAGTTCGCGACTCAAGGCCGGCCTCTATGGTTACGCCTATGCTGGCGTAGGCTTGAGAGTTATGTTGGCGGAGATTGGCAGCGAGTCACCTTCTCCTACTGGTGTTGGCCGTCTTTGTGGTGGCGACAACTTGCTAACCGAACTCAGAGAAAGGGCTGAAGGCTTTGTTTGATTATAAAGACCTTAGGCCCTTGTCTTTGTGAATTAAAAAGGGATAGGGACTTTATTTTTTGAATTTGACGCGAAAAGGGACCGAATTGTAATTTTTAATTAGTTTGTTAATTATAGTTTAGTCCTAGAGACCAGTTTGTTATTTATTTGTAAACTGTTTAGTTACAGTTTTGCCCCAATAGCTTGGTCTGACTTTACTTTTGACCCCACAGTTTACATAATTTACAAATAAATCCTAGACAAGTATGTTTTCTTACACTTTTCCTCCAAGTTTAATATTAATGTTATTTAAAATAAAAAGAAAATGTGGTCTAGAAGAAAATAAGTTGGGTTTATATAGTTGATAAATTCATATGCTTGAAAATATATATTGTTAATTTATAGTATGTAGACAATTTTAGTTGATTGGAGTTGTATTTATTATACTTAAACATGTTCTTTGTAGCATGTTTAGTATAAATAAGCTACTTAATGTATTTATATTTAGTTGAATAAAATATTTAGCTTTATTTTTTGAATTGGTCATTGAACATCAGGAAATCATCAAATATAATTCTGGTTATTCTTAAAATTGAGATGAATACACATGTTTATGTTTTGAGTTGGCTAGAAATATTTTATTTTTAGCCTTTGCATTACATATGGGTAACTGCATTTGTTATATTACATGCATAATTCTTTGTGATATGCTATGCATAGCAAACATATCCTTGCATATTTATTTTTGTATATGCATATTATTATTATTAAAAACAAATTATTAGGTTGCGTGCCTATTTGATATGTTATCCTTAATAAATAAATTCTTGGCTATCTATTTTGAAATATGCATGTTATTATGGAAAATAAACTAATGGGCCATGTGCTTAGATTTATTTATTAGTGGGAGATTTTATTGGTAGTAGCGAAGTATAGGCTTTACTACCTTTAAAATTGTTTTTTTTTGCATTGATTGAATAAATGGTGGAAAACATAAACTTTTTTTGCAGAAGTTGATTGCGAGCCTCGAGGACTTTCGATTTTGCGATTGGTTGATGTTTACATCATTTATTTTGTGTTTTATGCTATAAAATTTTTATTTTGTGACGTGTTGTGCTAATATCCCATTTGGAAATTCTCGTGCATCGTCTCTATTTAGACTTACGAGTTCCTAAGGTATAGTTGCTAAAATATATTGGTTGATGGTAATAAGTGTCTCATGTGACAAATTAAGATTCTAACATATCGCATGATCCAAAACACTTAAATCAACATTATTCAACACCGAGAGATAATGAGAAATCTTTCAAGGGTGGAATAATAAGAATGATAATGCATGCTATATTATGTTAGCAAGCATAAAATATGATCTTATTCGTGAGTATGAACATTATGGTAGAGTTTATGAAATGTACATTGCTTTCAAGTAAAAGTTAGGAATAACTTTTCTTGTGATGTTTCGTGAATTGACCATGGTCTTATTTGATTGGTAAAAGTAACAAGCTAACCACTTGATGAATCGACTTCTAAGGGTCATTCATGATTTGCGAGCTCAATGTTGCTAGACGAGTTTTAAGACTAAAGAACTTAATTAGCATGTAGTTTGGTCTTTTCCATTGTCTAGTTGGGAGTAGATACAACAAAGCATGACGCACAATGAGATTGTGATAACATTTGTAAAATCTAAGATGCCATCTTATGATATAAGATGAGTGCCTAGTTTATTGCTAAGGCTAATAGCATTGCGTTTGTGGCTAACTCTGATCGACGTAAGACTGGGTATACGTACAATTAGGGAAAGAAGTATCAGGTTAATGTTGAGCCCGAAATATCTACCGAGTGCAAAATAGGAAAGAGAATTGCCTTAAAGCTAAGAGCTGAAGTCAAGGCAATTTGCTAATTACTGCGAGTTAGATGGGACACTTTGCTTGTGATTGTACAAAGTCGAATATGATAATTACTTGTTTCCTTTTCTTACACTGAATGCTTGTGTTTAGTCAGGTATTGGTCGGTTATCCTATCCATTTATGGGTTGTAGGTTTTGAGATGACCGACCATATAGCGAGGAAGAAGTTGGGATTTATGTTATGCTAAAAGGTATCAGCTGAAAGCAAAACAAGTTATATGGGGAACAAGTCTAGCACTATTTGGCATTGGAACCACATGCTTGACATTTGTGGTGATTGCACTATACTTATTCATCATATACTTTATGCTTATGAGATTTGCTAGAATCTTTTTTCAGTTGTTGACGTATCAGGTTATAGCATTCATTTGAGAAAAAATTCTTTTAACAGTGGCTATGTTTCAGATGGTTTAATTGGCTCTGGATACTGGCTATTCTTGTTATATTGATGCCTTACAATCTTTTGCCTATAAATCTTCTATGTGATGATGATTTTCATTTGTGGCATGATAGATTAGGTCATGTGTGGCAATATGGGATGACTCATTTAGCCAAAGAAGGCCATTTGGTACTAATCGCTAAAGTCAACTTGCAGACTTGTGAAAAATGCCTTGCTAGCAAGGCAACCAAAATACTGTATGGCAAAGCCAAAAAGAGCGTTGATATTTTTGGTATTGATTCGCTCAGATATTTAGAGGCTCGTGAATGTGTAGGAAAGACATGTTGTACCTTATTGTACACATGTTTTAGATGATTTTACGCATTTTAGTGATGTCTGTCTGATCTCCCATAAGTTTGATACAATAAGTTGCTTCTGACACCATATGGTGTTGGTTGAGAATCATATTGATAAGAGTATTAAGGCTCTCAGGACTGACAATAAGGCTCTTAGGACTGACAAAGACTGCGAGTATCTATTATAATAGTTTAAGGAACTATGTGATAAAAATAGGGTAGTCTAATAGTTGATTTTTCTAGTCATACCGCAACAAAATGATGTAGCAGATAGACAAATCGCACTTTGTTAGATATGATTAGGTTAGTGATAGCGCTTGTTTTCCAATTTAGGAGGAGAATTTATTGATTGTTGTCTACTTTTTTAATCGTGTCCCTTCTAAATCAGTACCCTCTACCCCCTATGAGTGATTGATAGGCAAAAGTCGTTATTTAGGCAATTTGCGGCCAAGGGGTTTGGTAGCTTACGTACATAGATCTTCCAATAAACATAACCCTTAGAATGCTCAAAATTGCGGATGAAGATGTACTTTTTCTCTAAGGCTAATGGGTTTGGCAGCTTATGTACATAGTTCTTCCAATAAGTATTGGTATTTTGGCCTTAGAGAAAAGAAGTGCATCTTAATCCACTAATTTGAGCGTTCTAAGGGTTATGTGTTATTAATGAGCAGTTGATTAGAGTGTGACTGATATGGAGTCATGAAATACATTGAACTTGCGAAGGGTTTTTCCCTACTGGAGGAGAGGTGTATAGAGATATGGATCTCTATGAGTTAGATGATTCCAATTTAGTTGTAATGTATTCCATATATGAGAATGAGGAAATAATTCGTCAACCTGACGGGATTAGTGGGCGTAAGGTTCTCTCCAATGTGGTACACCAAAGAATGAGAATTCTTTAGTCACAGACGTCCTTAGAAGTAGCCGTGGAAATGCTCCCAATCATCGATTTGAGATTGAGAGGTAGAAATTAATGGCTTATTTCCATCATGATGATGAGCCTGAATCATATGCGGAGGCTCTCATCCAATGTTAGTATCGAATGGATAAAAGCAATGAATGAAGAAAGGGAGTCTATGAAGTTCAATAAGGTATGTGGCTTAGTTGATCTTCTACTTTGGTGCAAGATTATTGGGAAAAAGTGGTTTTCAAATTCAAACAAAATGTTATGTAGTTATTGGAAGGGATAAGGCTCGCTTAGTGGCTAATAATAGTTACACCTTTAGTATATGCGATTTCATGAAGTCATTTTTACGTTTCACTTTAAGATGATTGCAAGAGATTATGTGTGTATCTTAAATGGTCCAAGGATGAACTTCCAATCTTGCCATTATATGTTATTCCTGAAAGTTGGAAACTACAATAGCATGATTATCGCCACCAAGTAGTGGTTGTCCTCCACATTTAAGGTGAAGGACATGGG
Source organism: Embelia ribes (assembly GCA_001753735.1). Taxonomy (NCBI): domain Eukaryota; kingdom Viridiplantae; phylum Streptophyta; class Magnoliopsida; order Ericales; family Primulaceae; genus Embelia; species Embelia ribes. Next base: position 5,814 of record MKEJ01029727.1, read on the forward strand.
TGAAACATACTATATGCTCGAGTAAGATCCTAAGGGATTGCGTTTCAAGATGCATAATTGTAAACCCATTGACAATCTAGTGGCGATGAAAGAAAGTCTTAACATCGATATGTGTTCCAAGGCTCCTGAAGAGAAAGAGCATATGGCTTATCCTATACACCAATGCCATTGATAGTCTGAGGTACGCAATGGTGCGTACAATGCCATTGATAGTTTGATGTATGCAATGGTGTGTACTCAACCTGGTATTTGTTATGCAATGAATTCAGTCAAAGGTTTGAGTTGTCCATTGGGAGAAAATCATAAGTAATCTAGATATCTTAAAGGAATGAAGGATTACATGTGTTGTAAGCCAATTGGACCTAGTTGGCTATAGTGATGCTGATTGGTATGGTAAAGTCGATAAGTGCAAGCCCGCATTTGTATATTTTTTCTTGCTCAATGCAAGTGCTATTGCAGGAGTAGAAAGAAGCAAATGTTTGTATCTTTTGTCTAATGTTAAGCCAAAGTTTGTGGCTTGAACCCCCAGTTTTGTGCAATAGGTGGTTTGGTTTAAAAGGTTCCTTCGCATTTTGGAATTGTCACTTTTTCTATGGTCATATGACAATTTATTGTGGGTACAATCCATGTAAAGGATTTTTTTTGTTAGATCATTGTTAAACCAAACATATCAACTTGAAGTACCACTTGATTAGAGACATTTGCATGAAAGGAAGTGATCCTAAAGTACACTCCTATGACACGTATGGTGTTGGACCCCGTAACAAAGCCTATTATTAAAGAAGCTTACATAGCGCATGTTGGGGCCTTAGGAGTTTCAGTAGCTCAAGTTGGGGTTTTAGAAATTTGTAGGGTTTGACTTGTGTTTAAGTTTTTAGTTATCACTTCTCTTAATCATTGGCGTTGATATATTTGGGATATTTGATATTTTAATGCCTTTACCATTTGTTGGTGTCTAGATTTTACATTTTGTAGCACACAAGAGTTGCATGTCAACAGATTAGATTGGCTCACTCATACGAGTAGTTGCCTTGGTGATGAGCAAAAATGAAATTTATTAGTGTCACCCTATTTTGAGAAATAGGATGAGATTGTACTTGGAGGTTGATGGTTACCCAATTTCCATCATATCTGTGTAAGATAGCCAAACGTGAGATCTTAATTTGTTGCCTTAAATGCATTTGTGCAAGCAAATATAGAATTCGGGTCAGTTGTTGTAAGATAGCCAAAGTGAGATTTTAATTTGTTGCCTTAAATGCGTTTGTGCGAGCAAATAGAGTATTCGGGTCAGATGCTGCAATGAGCCTGGTAATTGGACAAGGTTTGATGGTGAATAGGATATACACTCTCCTAGGATGGATGTGAGCTTGCAACTATTAAAGTGATGAAGTTGATGGATTTCTACTCCTTCATCGTGGGAGACTGTCTTTTTGTAGGACGATATGCATATAGGTGTATACTTACAAGTTTTCTTTAGACTTTTTACTATGTCATGAAGTGAATAATGAAATTACTTTAGCATGTTGCCTTCGGTGATGATTGATGCCACCTTCCGGGACTTGTCTGGGTAAGTGGCTGTAACCTAATCTAAGAAGCATGAGGCGAAAGGAAGACCATCTATTAAATCCCATTTTATATTCGTTGCGCAATTTCTGTCTCTTGTCTTGGAGGCGACGATGTGAATATAAAGGTGAAAGCTTCTAAGGGTTAAGTGTGTTCTATGTTGAAGGATTATAAATGATTGAACCGATGCATCTGGTTGTGTTTGGGATATTATGGAACTTTTCGTGGTGGTTGATGTTTTTATGCTGGCTAATTTAATTTCTAGTACAAAGCTTCCAAAATTTTGCACGTGTGCCTAGCAGTTGCACGGTCTATTTACTAGTATGGCGGACTCTACTTTTGTGTTGAGAGAGATTATGACTAAGAGCTATACCCACCATGTGCGAGTGGGAGATGTTGGGTAAGGATCGCCTTGTAACCCAATTATGGCTCCCATTGGTGTATGATACAGTTAATTTATTTATTCCACATCGCCTATATATGAGAAGAACTACTAGGTAGCTCTATATAAATACAGTCCAACATAGTCTTTTGTAGGCAATCCAAGCATAATAGCTTCTTAATTCTCTTCTCATCTTATTTGGGAGAGTTTGTGAGAGTATTTGTGCGGTGGATAGTGAGGTTATCACTTGCCTATTTTTTGCAGTGATCTGTTGCAACGATTGAAGTTGATGTGGAATACCTTGTTGCGATCGGACATCCTTTTCAAGGTATATATATATATGATTTTTTATTTATGGTTCCGATTTGTAAAATTTATTAGTGTTCATTCCAACATGGGTCAATACCAATTTTCAGTGTTCCATTGTTAGGTTTAGATTTCAATTGTGGTATCTTGGTTTGCGCGAGCCTAAATTATGGTCTTCAATACGAGGCTTTAGTGTATTACGCTTACTTTGTGAAACCTTCATTTGGGTGGGTATTAAGTAGTTAAAACTGGCTTTTTTTTGCGTTGATTAAAACTCTGGGTGCCGGCTTAAATCTTAAGGCATCTTTAGAAAAGATAAGGGAAAAAATGGTTGAAATGTCCAAACTCTAAATGCCATCTTTTAATGGGCAATAGCTACAATTGCTTTGTTAGGGTTGTACGAATAAGTATCCCCTTTCTTATTTCCCGGTCAATTTTATTTTTATTGTAATGAGATCTAATTGAGTTAAATTGTTCGTTTTCAATTTGAGGTTTTAGTGTATGCACAAGTTGTATTGCCGCTCATCCTCAATATCGTGCTCAAATCATGTTTTTGTATTGGAAAATTCCTTGGTGATGTTGGTTTCTTGTGCTGAACACTGGATTTTCTATAGTTTTTAAGCAAAATAGCTGGTATTTTTCAAACTGAGTGAAAAGCTGGGTTTAGTCGGTCTAACATTGTGTTTGGACCCCTTAAATTTCTTGGGAAAAGTAAATGACTGTTCCACAAACTTGTTCTTCTGCTTTTGGTTTGAAAAGAAAATTAGAAAGAAAAATAATTGAAGTAAAGTTAGCAAGAGGTATGCAAACAAAAAGGAAATATACTTTCCTCCCAAACTTGGGTGGAAAAAGAAAAGAAAAAGAAAATACGGCGCGCTCACGGATCAGTTGAAACCCGATCACTATGCACTTTCTTCTCTTTTCTCTCATGGCAACCAATGAATGGTTATTGTTATATGTATCAAACATTAAACTTATTAAGGAAGTTAATTTTTTTTATATGTATTACACCCTCCATTCATAAATAATTGATTCACTTTCCTACTTTGTATATCAAAGAAAAAAATTGTCCATTTCCTTATTTGGAATGTCCAATCATTATACTATTAGATAAATTGTCATTAATGCCAATATTCATTATTAGGGGATTCAAATGGGACTGATAGGGTTAGATTTGGTCATTTATATTCTCATCCAAATTTTAAAATTTTATTTTTAACTTTTACATAAAATTCTGTGCCCATCAAATCGTGCCTATTAATTGTTGACAGGGGGAGTATGCCCGTCAAATTGTGCCTATTATTTGCTCATGGAGGGAGTATCATTTGTTCACGAGATAGTTTGACAAATTTAGCTTTATAAATTTTATTGGGAACCAAATAGAAAAAATAAGTTTCATTCAATAATTTTTCATTGTACATCCAATCCAAACAATAAAATGAACCTGGTTTTCTTTTCTTTTTCCTTTCCTTCTCCACTGAAAGTTGTTTTTCTTTAACGAATTGGGAAACCAAATACAACATAAAACTTCTAGCCTTTCAGGCGGAAAAACAATAACGCATAATACTTGGGCTTGAAGTTGCAACCGTACTAGCCCTCATCATTATGATGAATATGTCTTTGGCTGGATATTACTGCCATTGCAACTGTTTTCTTAAGGGGTAAATTTTTGGGTTATTCCATGATGACCGGGTTGTAGTTGCATTGAAATTATTCAATTACACAATAAGGAATTTCTTTACATAGTCAAGTGAGCAAAAGTAATTGTAGTTAATGCTAGATGTTGAAATACAATAGTACGTGCAGTTTTTGATAGTCTAGATAGCTTATATGATGATAGTGAAGCTTAGCAAATGAAGATTCTAAACTACCACGCAATGGGTAATTTTTTTTTTTTTTGGTTTTTGTTTTTTTTTTTTTTTAAATCCACCTCTTAGTAGAGTAGTGCATTCAATAGCAACCGAGGTTTACAAAAGTGTATCGGTCTTGTATCACTTTTTGTATTTTGATGTCTCTCTTGTTTTATATTGCGTATTGTATGTGTTTTTTTAGCAAATATATATTATATTGTAAAAATTACAAATATCACTAGGAGAGATGCAATATCTCATGAAAATATAAAATATAATCATAAATTTAAAATTACATGAAAACCCATAGTGCAAATTGAAAAAGTCATCAAATGATCAACAAAAACTTAATAATCACCTCCGACCATTGTTGCCCTTATATCATTTTTTTTTTTGGAAATTGCCCTTATATCGTTTCCCTTCTCCTTGATTAACACTTATTGTGTATGGCCTGATCAATTGTATTTTGGTTAGCAGCTAGGGGTTAGGTTTTTAAAAAGAGAAATGAATCAAAATTTAGTGCAGAGAGATGGAGGAGAAAATGTATGGGTAATTGATTGTGTCTAAACACTTTCCTTTTTTTTTTTGGCTTTAATATTGAACTCTCCATACATCATTGTTAGGGAGCCGATATAAGAAAAGCTCTATATCATATGATTCCTTCGTGTCACGAAAAGGATCTGGTCTAATCTGAGACAAAGATTCGATATCACGTAAACTTGGAGATACAAGATGACTTATATGGTACATCTATCATATAATATTGACAACCTCGACACCAACCAAATATTTCATTCCCTATCCTACATTTTTATTGATTCTTATCGTTTTTGTGTGGATTTGGTAAAAGATGAGGAGATCAAACAACGATGGAGAGATTACTTTGATAATCTTTTTAATGGTGATCAAGTGAATGATTTGGGTGATATTAAAGTTTCTCCAGAGAAGGTTAACCGTAGTTTTATGTGAATGATGAGGGAGTGCTAGGGTTAAAAGAGGCTTTGAATGAAATGAAGATGATCGGACATGATGACATCCCTATTGAGCTTTGAAAAGTTTTAGGCGATGTAAGGATAAGATATTGACAAAACTTTTTTAACAATATTTGGTGCAATGGAAAGATGCCCGATAAATGGATAAAGAGTAATTTTAGTGCCTTTATACAAGAATAAGAGTGATATACAAATTTATTCCAATTATTGTGGAATTACACTTATGAGCCATATTACAAAGTCTTGGGAGAGTAATTGAATATAGGTTGAGGCATAATGTTGTGATTTTGGAAAACCAATTTAGGTTTACGCTTGGTAGATCGACTACAGAAGCAATTCATTTATTGAGACAATTGATAAAGAGATTTAAAGCAGGAAAGAAAGATGTAAATATGGTTTTTATTGATTTTAAAAAGGCATAGGATAGAGTTCCTTGGGAAATACTTAGGAGGATTTAGACAACTGAATCGGTCCCCCTTAAGTATATAGAAAATATTATTATTATTATCAAGAAAACGTGTGATGGCATGTCACCTAGCTTTCCTATTACGGTAAGGTTGCATAAAGGTTCAACATTAAGCCCTTTACTATTTGCAATAGTAATGAACGAGCTGACAAGATGTGCAAGACGAAGTGCCGTGGTATATGTTGATTGTCAATGGTATAGTCTGTGTCATGTCCCGAATTCCCACGAACCCGGGGGCGTGAGTTTTAGAAAGAGAGAGAA
>MKEJ01029728.1:0-16111 GCA_001753735.1 Embelia ribes
AGTATGATGTATATGATGTGGTTTGGATTTGGAATACTGCTTTGGTTATGATGTGGACTTGATTAGATGTTTATTATATTTCAGTTTTAGTTCCCTATTATTTTTGTGGATTGTGGTGTTTGGTTTCTGTATAATAATCACACCCTCGGGTTCCGGGTGCTTGGGATTCGGGGGCGTGACAGTAATAAACCCATCGGCATTCTTATAACAAAGAAAGCCTTAACCTCAACGGGTGTTTCAAGACTCCTCAAAAGAAAGAGTGAATGGCTCGCATCCCAATGCCATTAGTAGCCTAATGTACGTAATGGTGTGTACTCGATTTGATATTTGTTATTCAATTAGTCTTGTTGGCTAATTTCAGTCAAAACCTTGACTTGATACTTTAAAAAAATGATGGATTACATGTGTTGTAAGCCAATTGGATCGGTTGGCTATAGTGATGTTGACTGGAGTAGTAAAGTAATAAATACAAGCCCACATTTGGGAATACTTTCTCACTTAACGAAAGTGATATTGTTAGAAGTAGACAGAAACAAACTTGTATAGCTTTGTATAATGTTGGATGATTTCATTCAAACCCTTAACTTGTCCATTAGAAAGAAGTTATAAGTATTCTACATACCAAAAAGGAATGACAGATTACATGTGTTGTAAGCTAATTGGAGCTAGTTGGCTATAGTGATACTGACTGTAGTAGTAAAGTTAATGAATACAAGCCCACATTTAAAAATACTTTCTTACTCAATGGAAGTGATATTGTTAGAAGTAGAAATAAACAAATTTTTATAGCTTTGTCGAATGTTGAGATAGAGTTTGTGGCTTGCTCTCACAATTGTGTGCAAGAGGTTGTTTGGTTTAAAAGGTTCCTTCTACTTCTATGAGTTTCCACTCCTTCTATGGGTTGTGTGATTATTCATTGTGATTGCATGACAATCATGGCATATATAAAGGACTCTTCATTGCATAGTTGTTAAACTAAACATATCGACTTGAAGTGGCACTTGATTAAAGAGATGGTTTTATGAGAGAAAGTGATCCTAAAGCACATTCCTACAACAAGTACGGTGGTGGATCCCCTAACAACCAATTGCTTAGAGGCTTAGGCAGCTCAAGTTAGGGCTTTGGGAGTTTAGGTAGCTCATATTGGGGTTTTAAAAATTCTTAGGATTTGAATTGATATTAATATTTTAGTTGATCACTTTTCTTAATCTTGCACATTGATATTGAGATATTTATTGGGATATTTGATATTTTACAATTTTCATCATATATTGGTGTATGGATATTACATCATAATGCATTTTTAATTGTTCATCATATGTTGGTGTATGAACATTACATTTCGAAGCATACACATGAATGGTATGTCAACGGGTTATATTAACTCACTCACTCAAGCAATCACCTTTGGCGCCTTGGTGGAGAGCAAAGATCACCCTATTTTGAGCATAAGATGAGACCTATATTTGGAGGTTGGTGATGGTTATTACCCAATTTCCATCATACCCATATAAACTAGCCAAATGTGAGATCTTAATTTGTCACCTTAAATATGTTTGTCCGAGCAAAATAGAAAACCCGGGTCAGATACTTCAATGAGGCTAGCAGTTGGACTAATGTTTTTATAGTAAATAGAACATACACTCTCCTAGTATGAATAAAGTATTCACCATAGCATATACTTCATACTACGTGCGCTTGGCAACCAATAAAAAGATGAAGTCGGTGGATCCCTGCTCCTTCATCATGTGAGACTTCTTGTCATTTTTATATGACGATATACATATACATGTATATTTAGAAGTGCGCCTTAGACTTTTAACTATGTCATGAGGTGATGAAAATAGTGCAACTAGTTTAGCATGTTGCTTTTGATGATAATTGATGTCACCTTTCACGGCATGTCTAAGTAAGCAGTTGTAACTTAATCTGAGTGGTATGAAGTAAAAAAAAAATTGACTGTTGCATCCCGCTTTATATTCATTGTGCAACTTCTGTCCCTTGTCTTACAAGTGATGATGTATAAATATAAAGGCAAAAGATTCGAAGGATTAAGCATGTTCTATGTTGAGGGATTAGAAATGATTGAACTGATGCACCTGGTTTTGTCTAGGATAATATGGAACTTTCGTGATGATTGAGGTCTCCATGTTTGCCTAGCGGTCGCACGACCCATTTACTAGTATAACTGACTCTACATTTGAGTTAAGAGAGAATATTGACTGAGAGATATACCCACCATGTGCAAGCAGGAAATATTAGCTTTGGGTCAATTTGTAACCCAACTATAGTACCCATTGGGGTATGATACAGTTATTGTATTTATCACACATCAACTAAATATGAAAAAAGTTACCAAGTAACTCTATATAAATACATCCCAATAGCCTTTTTGTTGGTAATCCAAGCATAAGAGCTTTTTAGTTCTCTCCTTATTTAGGAGAGTTTGTCAGAGTACTTGTGCAGTGGAAAGTGAGGGTATCGTTCTAGTAACACGCCCCACCGCTAGTCTATTTTTCATATGGTCCACTGTAATGATTCAAATTTCCATGGAATACCATGTTGCGATCATACATCAATCTCAATGTATGGCTCTTATTCGTTCACGTTTCTACTTAATAAGAATTAATTTGTGCAATTCCCACCAGTACCTATGCGTGCTATTTGGTTTGGTTTGATATTCACGCAGGACCAAATCAGTGATGATCGGTTCCAATATTTCACACTCTGACCTGATTATTGTCAGTTTCAATTAGTACGATAGTAAGTGCTAAAATCAGTTTCGAATTGGTTCAATTCTGTCGTTCTCCCTTTAATACTGTGCATTACGACACATTTTTGCTTGTGATCGAAATATTTCCTAAAAATAAAACACATTCTAACATTTAGAAAATTTTCGATAATAAATTAAATATGTAAAAATTAGATAGATGGCTCCACGCAGGTGAAAATTTCCCGACATCTTCTATATATATTACATATCAATTTTTTATAGACTCAATCATAATATTACAAAACCTTTTCTAGTGAAGATATAAGCAAATCTACTAACTGCTATAAAATAGAAATATTTAAAAAAAGTTTCCAATTGAATGAATTATTTGTTCTTCTTATATTGCTTGGCACCAACAGCTTTTTAGTTATTTTTTATTTTAAATAATATTGCTGTTCCAGTTTAAAGTTGATTGGAATATTTTTCTATTTCAACTAATTATCTTTTGGTTTAATGAAATTTCGTTTCAGTTAATGTCACACTAGATTATAGTTGCTATGTTTGCTTATGATTATCTTATATATATTGAATGCTTAATTGAAGACTTATGAAATCATAATCACATCGCATGTTAAGAATAAACAAATATGACAACTTAGCTTCCCCCCAAGCTTCTCACTACTCATGTTTTCGAACCGATAAATGGTTTCCTTCTCATCGCTCAGTATTTTTTACTCTTCTAATTGAAAATTGTGTCCTATGAAAACTAGAGTTGTAGCATATGTTCAAATTCCCGAGTCTATCGATTCCTGTATAAAAGCTTGTGCTTCTTTGGTAGTAGTAGTTTGGAAGTCATATCGGTACTAGATTTTTTTTTTCATGTAAAGTACATAAATTATTATATTTTAAATATAAATTTTATAAATTAAGAATTTATTATAAATATTATTAGATAGGAAAATATTAATAGTAATTTATCTTTTAGTCATAGTAGTTTGATAGGAAAATATTAATAGTAATTTATCTTTTAGTCATAGTAGTTTATCCGAAAAAAATATAAATTTTTATTAAAAAAAAATTGGTGTAGCCAGAGCACTTCCAAGAGAGTGGGCTTAGTGCTTGAACAATAAAGAAAATATCTGAATTTCTTTACATAAATATGCAAGAAGTTGGATATAGGGTGAATTAATTACGTGGTCTATTGAGTATTAAAAAGAAATTTATTATTACTTTGTCCACAAATTCTTTAAAAAAATTAATATATTTAGCGTCTTTAATAGTGTTTTTTTTTAACCGTGAATTTATCATGCTAAATATAGAGAAGATAGCATCGAAAATGGTTGTCAAAAACTAATTAACCCTAAATAATCTATAAATGTGCCAATAAATTTTTTTTTTATCAAAATACATTTCCGCCACTAATTGGACTCATTATGTCATATATTCAAAATTTATGGACCATTAGTATTGCAATATATACCGTGGAGATCAAATAAAATTTTGGTTGAAACAATAAGATCAATTTCTGTAATTATGTTCAGGAACGTGCTAAGTAGTTTGCTAATTGGATTAAAGCCATTTGATAAATAATTTTTCCAGGCCAAAATTTTTTGTTTAAAATTTTTTATTTATAATTCAATGTTAAATTTATAGTATAATTTTTTTTTTTATGTAAATTTTATTACCCCTATAAATTTTATACTTATATGTTTTCGGTTATGCCTTGGATTTATCTAGAGTTGGAGCCCAAAATTTGATGAAGGGAAAGAATAAATTCTATTTTTTTCTAATAAAAAAAATTATTCATTCAATACAAAAAAATATAAAATAAATGTCATATAATTTAATGTAATTACTGATACAAAGGATACTAAGCGCAAACCACCTAAAAATAACCTTATAAAACTTAATCATCTATACACCATGAAGAAATGAGTGCCCTAATTCTGAAAACATGAGTGTGCTAACGCTCAAAATTACCTTGGGATTTTATCCAACCAACCAAACAGAACGCATGAAGAAATAGCACATGGAAAACCTTGAAACTGACTAAAAATCCAAAAAAGGGGAGACTAAATCTCACCATCCTTTCGATAAAAAGTAAAACTAAATAAATAAAATAAGACAGAGAAACTCAAAAAAGAATAAATAAATAAATAAAATGACAAAACTAGCGTGCATATTACATTTGATCAAAGTTATTTCTTTCATCTCTCTTTAGTTTCTGTTAGTCAAATACTTCTATTACAATAGCAAAAGTATACTTTAATATGGTAAAGTATATGATTAAAATCTGATGCAAAATGTAATAAATTAAGAATATGTAAATTTGAGACAAAAATTTCTTATATCTATTTGAGGGAATCTATTAAATTAATCTTATGTGAATTATCTAAGCTCGAATAGAGCTCATATCTAACCCGAAATAAGTAAAACTTGAACCAAATCCTTGATGAACAACGTGCAAACCTCTTTACACCCCATAATTGTAACAACAAGAAATCCCAACAACGCGAATGTCAATTTTTGCGTTGTCGTCTAATTAGTACACTCACATATAGTCATAATATATGTTCAGATCAATTGGGATGCTGTGACAAATATGTAAATACCAAAAGAAGATTGAAGAAGCATACAAAATATTTTTATTATTGAATGTTTTGAAACAATCAATGCCCAAGGGCATCATCTTTAGAAAAATGAGTGACATTATTGCATTCTTGTATATATTCATTTCTTCGAGCTGTAATTCTTTTCCAATCGGATGACATAAGTCGACAAAATACGATATGTTATATAGCTGATTACATAGGACTGGCTAGACTATATATAATAGAAATTATCTACTATGTTAAAGAGATCGATATTCATTCACCGCTCGTTTTTATGTTAATTATTTCCCGACATGAAAAAGGTTGCTCATAACTCTGTCTACTTGCTCGTTACGAGTTTTTTAACGCAACCAAGTTTCCAATGATCCCATCCCTAAAATTGAATAATTTTTTTTCTGCTCATCTCAAAAGTGAATTATCCTATGGTCTTTGGTCTTTGATACTCGCGAGGCATAAAAAATTGGTGGCATCTTTTTCGCACTGCGGTGCTCTCACGGCTCTTTGATACTCTCACATGTTGCTGAGCCAAAACCCCAAAAATTCGTTCTCATAAAATATTTTCGTCTAAATAAAATATCAATTTCCTCATCACAGTTTTTAATAGCAAACCTTCATAAAAAATAAAAAATAAAAATAATACAAATCTATGGTAAGATTTTAATTTTAGTATTATAGTAAATTCTAATACAAAAGGATAAATAAAAGAATGTGATACCACTGGATGAGTAAGTGTTCAATAAGATATTTTGGTAAAGTAAAATTGTGGAACTTGGTTGACTAAGTGATAAGTATATATATAGTTGTATAAATTACATACGCAGAGAATTAACATTGCAAATTTGTAATCTCCAGGCTACACGCTTACATAGGAGAAAAATTCAGGGACCAATTGTGCTATTTTTTTCAACTGTCCACACAGCCAACTAAATACAGTATAATATAAATATTTCTACTTGTCAGTTGAAAAAACAATTAATATTCAATTAAATATTATCTCAAATACATTGCACCTAATTCTATAATTTACTCGTACTTCATAAGTATCGAAGTCTCTGCGGGTAATACGTAGCCTTGCTTTTAGGTACCCTCTTGAACTGCGGATGGTTTTACCTCGGGGTCCAATGCTCAACGTCGAATGAAGAAGGAAGTCTGACTGATCTCAAATCTTTGGCATAACCATCCTTGTGACCCAGATCTTGTTCACAGCACATTGGAAACAGATAACTTTTCTTTATCAAGTTATCTATTCATCATTAAGATTCATAATCGTCCAAATAAATAAACCAATCATGATATTATCACTGATATAAATTCGTGATATATGTCAAGATGAGTCATGAACCTGTATGATACTTACAAATCAACTATTACTAAACATCAATGCCAACGAGAATGAGAGATTAGGGACTTTTTGGCAAAGTGCCAAATTTTTACCAATTGCCATTACCCCTTAGTGGGAAGGACAACCATTTAGGAAAGTGGAACATATTAAGCTATGTTGTACAGAAGACTAATCAACTTTTTAGCCATTAAATCGTTCTGTAATATAATAAATTATTATATTACAAAATGATCTTACGAGTAAAAACCGAAAGAAGCATACAATTATAGGAGTTAGTCCATATAGTACTCATCATCATTTAAGTGTAAATATTTTGATTTAGGAGTCCATATCATAGGGACTCAGTTGTTTACCCAGCGCATTTGCTGGGTAGAGTGTGCCTAATATTTTTGGACTGTTCGTTTTTAAATTAACGATTGAGATAAAATGCATGAGTCTTGTATAAAATTTAAACTTAAAAAAAAATTTATTTAATCTCAACTACAAATTTAAAAATAAGCAATTCAAATACGCTAAACAGAACTGCTAACTCCGACTTCATATACTTTCATTAGCAAATGTGCTAGTGATGTAATAAAGTAGTTGCCTCGCATTTTCTTTCACACAACTATTAGCCACTATCTTTCAACTTTACTATCGTTCAGAAATGGAATTTGCTCTCAATACAATGAACTTCTTTTATCATAAGGTACATGAATTATTTTACAAAATTATTACATTTTGAGAATAAAATTATTATAAAATAAGAAATATTTTATTACAATTAATACTAATTAAAAATACTAGAAAAATTTTCCTATTTATAATAATTTAAAATTTTCCGATTTATAATAATTTAACTTGAAAATATAATAATTCTTACAAAGTACTAAAAAAAAATAATTCTTGTATAAAAAGGACTTGCCGACAAAAAGAGGTAAAAATGAGCTTTATTGCTCAAATATTAATTCGAGTCATCGATTATTTTACTTCCTGATGTAGCAAGATTAATATTAATTCGAGTCATCGATGCAATAAATTTTAAAATAAATTATATTTAAAAATTTTCTCTGTTATATCAGCGGATAAACAAATCGGATCAATATTTTATGTGAAGTATTGTTTCTTAAATCGCCTTTTGGAGTTATAGGGTGGATTGTTAGTCAAAAAAGATATTAAATATATCCTTCATCGCATATAATTGAACATTTTGATCGAGAATGTAACATTAGTTAAAATAACAAAATAACACTTCAAGGTTAGAAATTAAACAAAAATGGTTAATATTCTAATTGGTGCAACGTTCGTGTATGGAAAATGTGAATGGAACTATCGAGATAGAATCTAAATCTAACCTAAAATTTATTGTACAAACTTGTATCTCCTTGATATAATCGACGATACAGTAATATATTTATTCAAATTTTAAAATAATTGAATTTTTTAAAAATAATATTTCCTCCAAACACAAATTATCATACAACACAAATTTTTAAAAAGTTTTAAATTATTATAATTTAATATTTAAATATAATAAAATATTAAATTACTGTAAACGGCGGGGTATGATAGAATTATTTTTGTATACATGAAAGTGTAAAAATGTTGGTACGAGAAATGGGTGGAGTAATATAGTGTTGAAAGTGCGTGGAAAATAAAATTCTTATGATGTGACAATGAAATAAAAATAAAAGTTTATAAAAATGGAAAATATCAATTATTATGGACCCCGTTTTGCCCTTATCCTCTCCACTTCTCCTCCCTTGAAAGCTCCCAAAAACAAAAATAAAAAGTGTTGCCAAAAACCAAGAAACCAAAAACAGATCACAACCCAAAACCTCCCACTACTCAGCTGAAAAAAAAATCCTTTCAACGGTAAAAAAAATAAAAATTTATAAAAAAAAAAATTAGGGCTTTTATGTTATACAGAGAGTGAAGATGAAGCGAGATCGGAATTGCCACAGGGCGGAGCCCTCCTCCTCCTCCACGGCGGCGGAGGCGGGAAAATCGAAGATGTGGGCGGCGGCAACGGCGGAGCCCGACGCCGGCATGGACGAGCTCCTGGCGGTGTTGGGGTACAAGGTCAAGTCCTCCGACATGGCTGACGTGGCACAGAAGCTGGAGCAGCTGGAGATGGCGATGTCCGGCGACGGCGACGGGATCTCTCAATTGGGCACCGATACTATCCACTACAACCCCTCCGATCTCTGCGGTTGGGTCGATACCATGCTCTCCGAGCTCCACTTCGATAACTCGCAACCCGGTTCGGCGATTTACGACGATTACGACCTGGCTGTGATCCCGGGTGGTGCTATCTGTAATAAGAACGAATCAGTTGGGGTATCGGAGATAGAAACTGGAAATAAGAGGATGAAATTGGAAATTGAGGTGTCGGAGGAACCCCGGCCGGTGGTGTTAGTTGACTCCCAGGAGGCGGGAGTCAGGCTGGTGCATACTCTGATGGCCTGCGCGGAAGCCGTAAGCCGAGACGATTTCAAGCTCGCCGATGCCCTCGTGAAGCACATCGGGATACTCGCGGTGTCCCAATCGGGAGCGATGCGGAAAGTCGCCACGTACTTTGCGGAGGCCTTGGCGAGGCGGATTTACATGATCTGCCCTCGCGATACGCTCGAGATGTCCTACTCGGACATCCTCGAGACGCATTTCTACGAGACCTGCCCGTACTTGAAATTCGCGCATTTTACGGCCAACCAGGCGATACTCGAGGCTTTTACGGGTTCGCCCCGTGTCCACGTCATCGATTTTGGATTAAAACAGGGGATGCAGTGGCCGGCCCTTATGCAGGCCCTCGCCCTCCGCCCTGGCGGACCTCCCGAGTTTCGGTTAACTGGTATCGGACCACCTCAGCCTGATAACACCGACGCGCTTCAGCAAGTGGGGTGGAAATTAGCTCAATTAGCTGAAACGATTGGGGTTAAGTTCCAATTTCGGGGGTTTGTGGCGAATAGTTTGGCGGATATTGAGCCGGGTATGCTCGATGTCCGCCCAAGCGAGGTGGAATCAGTAGCGATTAATTCTGTTTTTGAGCTCCATCGTCTTTTTTCTCGGCCTGATGCTGCTGAAAAGGTGTTGGGCTCAATTCGGGCTATGAATCCAAAAATTGTGACCCTAGTCGAGGAAGAGGCGAACCACAATGGGCCGGTTTTTGTGGAGCGGTTCAACGAGGCTCTACACTACTACTCGACTATGTTTGACTCGCTGGAGAGTTCCGGGTTGACTCAGTGTACGAGTGAGCAGGATGTGCTGATGTCTGAAGTGTATTTAGGCCGTCAGATCTGCAACGTGGTAGCCTGTGAGGGGGTGGATAGAGTGGAGCGCCACGAGACTTTAGCCCAGTGGAGGGCCCGGATGGGATTGGCCGGGTTCGATCCAGTTCATCTCGGGTCGAACGCATTCAAGCAGGCGAGTATGCTGCTTGCGCTATTCTCGGGCGGGGAAGGGTATCGGGTCGAGGAGAACGACGGATGTTTGATGCTGGGATGGCACACGAGGCCACTTATCGCTACCTCTGCTTGGAAACTCACTGAGTTGGAGGGATAACCGGGTCGACTCGATCAAGTTGCGAGTTTTTGGGTGTGAGCCGGTGTAGGGGTAAACTCGGCTTGGCTGACAGTTGCTGAGTTGGACTTGTCAGTCGGGGGGAGGGGGGAGGAAGGGACAGTGTGGGGAAAGGCACTGAAAAAGAGTGGTCAAAGTTCAATCAGTTACAATTTCTTACTGCTCTTTGGTCAGCCTAATTTCCCATTTTGTTTACCCTTCATTTTTTTTTCTTTTTTAAATTATTTTTAAATGAAATGTATTGTTTTGTATTTTGTTTTTCTGGTTGAAGAACGCTTTGTTTGCGGTTTATTGTGTGTTTCTCTTCACTTGCATATATTCTGAGTTTGGTCAATGACGAAAAAACAACGTGTATCTATCATCATGCCCAATTAATAAAAGACGCCGTGCTTTGGATTAGTTCATAAAGCCAAAGCCGGCAGTTTTATTGACAATGGAAATTAGTAATGTTTTGCCATTACAGAATGAAAAATAGAAAGATATATTTTTAAATGGAATAGTGGCAAGCAGGAATATTTGCAAATGATGAAATAGAGACCAAAAGGAATATTTTGAATATTTGGTACTAGAAGTTTTCGTTTCATCTTTTGGAAATTGAGTTGATCTTGCAAATCGTTAAAGGGCTACAACCCTTCGTATTTTTATGAAACCAAGTTTTCGTCTAACAAATGAGAAAAGCTCTTTCTTTTTAGTTGAGCACTAACTCGCAATGGCTGAATAACACCTGCATTTATGTGGCTTTAGCTTGGCCTTTTGAAGGTATGAAAGTTTGAAAGAAGCAATTAATTGATAGGTTGGACTTTAACAATATATACCTTGTTAATTAGTTTTGAAATTTTATGCATTTCGGTTTGTGAAGTGTTTCGAAAGTCAAATTTTTTTAATCGTACCAATTAAAAAATCTTCCAAAATAAATATTTGGCCTAACCTGAACTAGCTACAAGGGGCAACACTTTTCGTGCAAGCGTTATCAGAATCCGTCCTAATATTCGTGATTTCAACTCAGAAAAATATTTCGCTATAGGTAGCTCCTATTGCACAAAGGATTACAAAGAAACACAATCCTTGATTAGGGATTTGTGCTTCGATCAGTATTAATCGTAATTCACGGTGCACGAATGATTTTTCTAACTCGCGCTGTTAGAATGAGTTTACATATATTAAATCACTCTATTTTAGTTTTACTTATTTCATTCCTCCCTTCCTCAAAGTAAGATTACAATAAATAAATAATAAAAACTAATCCTGACGGGCTTGGGTTGTCTAACATTAGGCCCACTAGCCCAAAATGCTTACAAAAATAATAAAGAAACTGTTATTAATGACAAATAATAAAAGAAATATCAAAAGACCGCTCTCATCATTTGACTTTTTTTCGAAACAATCTTGTCCTCAATGTTGAACTTCGAAATCATGACCTTGGAGACTATGTATCCCAAGATACTCTAATTTCATCATTCCTCTCCGCTTGACAATGGTCTTGTCCTCAACGTCGAAATTAAGAACATGAAATATTTGAAGCCTTGCTTCCCACAATCTAGCATAACACCAAACAAGCTTCTTGAGTATTTTCTAAACTTCGATACTCTCCCAAAATGGCATGCCTAACTCAAATAATTATATTCTCTCCCGCATAAGAAACCTTGTAATTTCTCTTGAAAGTCTTTGTTACCAAATTCATAATAAGAAATAATTTGAACATGCAATAGTTTCCACATCCAATATAAATTCAATTTCATATCAAATTTCTTTGAAATAGCATCCCAAAATGGATCTTTATGCTCTACAATTGGCATATAACATCCCAAAATAAACCCGTACTTTCCGGCATCCTTGGAGTTATTAAAACTCACAAACACCTTCCATTTCCATTAACAATACAATTTGGACAAATTCCAGCATTCAATTTTATAAAATCATAATTCCATATCCGCTTATCCAAAAACGAAGATTCAAGTTGGCCCGTGTTCGTAAACATGTTGGCTAATTCTCCACCACTTTTTTTTGCTCTAACAAACATAATTTACTATTAAAAAATCTTGTTTTTTCTCAAGATGTTGAATCTGCCAAAAAATAAATTTCACAAGAAAATTGTCCCCAAAACTCCAAATTTTGCTTTAAATATTTTTTTTGGGTAATTTTATCGAGCCCCTGTCCTATGGGTAAAAAGATTTCACCTATATCATCATTTACATCTTTTAAACCATGCATAACATCAAGTTTATTTCCGAAATGTCTAACACAATCAACAATTTTGTCCATCTCAAAATCGCAATCCTCCGTATGACTTAAAGGTAAATTCGGTGTGAATTTCAAATTTTCAAAAATCTGAATTCAAGGCATGACTAAACGCCAAGTTTGGTGTGAATTTCAAAATTTCAAAATCTGAATGTAACACATTGCTAAATGCCAAATGAGGAGTAAACTCGAATAATACATTCAGAAAAAATTATTTGGTGTGAAATGCTCCAAAAGTCCCGTTTCAAATTTATGCCATTAGATCGTGCGCCCTTTATGTTGACCTATAAATCATTTCCACCACTTAATAGTTTTTCCGTCAATATGTTCGGTAGCTAAAGAAATCTTTTTACATCCTTGTATCTCGCACTTTGTGAAATAATTTTTTACTTCATCATGCCAATTACACAGATTTCCACTCAAGAAATAAGGAAAATCCAAGTTATTTCGAATGTCATTCAACCTCATGCTCCCAAACTTATTTTCTCCGTTAATGGGATTTTTAAAATTTTTGCGGGTTAGAACTAATTTTCTGAAAATATTATAGACCATTGGGATGGTACTTGAGATTTTATGGGCTACTTGGAAATCATCTGAAACTTTGGGGTTTAATTTGTAATTATCATAAATTGGTTCATCTTTTCTGTTGCGAGGGATAGGGTTAACCCCAATGCATCCAATCGCAAGGACGGTGAGGGGAAAAGGTGGTTGCCACTTATGACGCTTGCACGTTGGTCTGCATCGGCGACGATAAGGAAGTCGTCCGATCAAGGTTATTTTGATCTGGCGGCCATGAGCGATGGCTTAGGCCCAAAAGCCTAGAAGCGGCTACGGCATCTAGATCTCAGTGGAGATATTACCGGCTATTGGGGCAGTCATTACGGCGGAGGCTAAGACTTATTTGGTGCCATTGAGGGGTCTTGTCATGGTGGTAATACTGATGGTCATTGTTTGATTTGTGGTGACGACTGTGATGGCAATAATAGTTTGGGGACTTGTGATGGCAGTGGTGGTGAGAACTATGATAGTGATTGTTGCTATGACGATAGTGGCGACGATGGTAATAAAAAATGGGGTTGGGGATGTGTTGGAGCCGCTGACGATTCCGGCAATATTCCCGATCATCTTCTTCTCTAATACTAAGAATCGCTCTTGCAAACCAATTTGGATTGTAGCGCATCGATTTCTCTATCGTGGTCGAACCGAATCACCCACAGTCCAATGAATCGATGGCTTTGATACCAATTGATGAAACACGATCCTTGATTAGGGATCCATGCTTTGATCGGGATTAATCGTGATTCATGGTGTATGAACAACCTTTCAAACTCACATTATTAGAACGAGCTTACAGAGATTAAATAACTTTATTTTAGCTTTACTTATTTCATTTCTCCTTTTCTCAAAGCAAGATAACAATGAATAAATAGTAGAAATTAACCCTAACGGGTTTGGGCAGTCTAACATTAATCCTAGGCCCACTAACACAAAATGCTTACGAAAATAATAAATAAACAACCTTTATTAATGACAAATAATAAAAGAAATATCAAAAGATCGTTCTCGTGTCATTCTTCTCTTCGAAATAATATTGCCCTCAAGGTTGAATTTCAAAATCATAACCTCATAGACTATGTATCCTAAGATACTCCAATCTCATCAGACTTGGTCGTTGTTCTATACGAAAAGATAATTAATCAGCAAAATGAATTTATTATTTAGTGTGCACTCAAGAGGAGGATGCATGTATGTTTCCCTGTCAATGGACGTGTGCATGTGTGCCCACTAATTAGCTTAATTTTGTATTAGTGATGGGTTAGCAAAGGTGGACCACAAAAGTTTGAGAATAATATATTCAGTAATTGTAGGTTGCATTAGCAAATTGTGACAAATAATCGCTCAGAATGGTGTCAACACAAAAGTGCCTTTATTAAGTACTTCCCATAATGTTTAGAGGCCTAATTTGGTAATATTCATTTCGCTTCTCGAAATTATTTTTAAAAATTAATTATAAAAATAAATGTAATTTTAGTATTGATAAATAAATTTTTAAAAATTATTTAAGAAATAGTATGATATTTAGTAAAGTGGCTTCTTTATTTTAAAAGGACAAAATTAGATAAGTATTAAAAATGTAACAAGTAATTTCGTAATTATTCTTGTTATTACCATAATAAGCAATTTCGAAGTTATTAGTTTTTTTAATTGTTAATGATGTTCAAAATAGGCTGGACCACTAAAATATAAAAACAAATTTTATGGTTGCGTTAGCAAATTGTAACAAATAATCACTCAGTATGGTGTCAACACCGCTGGCATAACATTTTAAAAAAGTTTACGTTTATTAATTATTTCCAGGGATGTTTAGCCATTTCTTAATTAAAAAACTAAATAATTGTTATTGCTTTTGCTTTTGATTAAGACAGATGGAGGAGTGTTCCGGTTTGGTTCGGACAATTTATGATGAAAATTAAAAATTATATCAATGATTGATTAGCATTTTGGTTTAGAGAAGATCGAAAAGTAAAACCAAATCAATACTTAGTGGTTCGGTTTGGACGATTTGGCGGTTTGAAAATTAACAAAAAATTCTGCAAAACAATACAAAATATAGAGTCTCTAACGTAACATGTATGGTATTCAAGTACTATGTTTATGTTTATATGTACAAAATGTAAGTTGCATATTTTTCCATGATTAGTTGTTAAAAATAATGTACAATATTGAAAGACTTCGTGAATCAATTAAAACTAAATTTAGAAAAAAAACAAAGGAAGACTGTAAGTGCAAGTCGAATGAGATCATAAAATAATGAAATAAATAAAGATTTATTTGGTCTCATTTTTTTGTGTATATATATAAATATATATTATTATTTTATAACTTTAAGTATTGGCAATTTGATTTGATTTTGGTGGTTTGATTTTTCTTAAAATGAAAAACAGAACCACTTATATTTGGTTTGGTATTTTTTCAATCCAACTAAACCATTGCAGCTCATTTAGAATTGGATAATTTGCGCGGTTTGGACGATTTCGTCACAGGTGCGGCTTTAGCCACCATTTTCCCCAATGTATATTAAATTAATAATGTTCCATGCTTTGACTATTTTATCTAACCAAAAAGCAATATTAGTGCATTAGCTTATAGAAAAAACAAGTCATAAATCGGTTTATTTTATAAATTACACAAAGCTCCTTAGTTTTACTTCTAGTGACACATTCTTTTTAATTTTCCACAGTGTGGCAGTCCAAGCCCTAATTTTCGTATGATAGCAAGTAGCCAGTTAATTTGCTCGATGATCAATTAAAGAAAATTAGAGTGTATCTATGCAGGGTCAATGCTAACAACTATTATATATCTATCAAGATGGTATGTAGATATGAAAAATTTTGGCCAATAAGAAAGTTTTACGTGTCTTTTAAAATGTCAAAAAGATGTGTTTAAATAATTTCTCTAGTAAATAAATATAGAGATAATTATTTAATATACAAGAAAAATTATTTTTTTAATTAAATTAGAAGATAAAATTAATAATTTTTTTTTTTATGAAAATAGTTATTTTATAATTCTTGTGTATTTTTCTCTTAAATAAATAATAAGAGATAATCTTGAAAAGTTATCCACATTGAATTATTTATTTATTAA